>JAQJVL010002602.1:66184-83761 GCA_035578905.1 Stictocephala bisonia
AATCTTGAAATCTTTCTAGTCTCAATCTTGCGATCTTTGAGTTTCAGTCTTGCGATCTTTGAGTTTCAATCTTGCGATCTTTGAGTTTCAATCTTGCGATCTTTGAGTTTTAATCTTGCGATCTTTGAGTTTCAATTTTGCGATCTTTGAGTTTCAATCTTGCGATCTTTGAGTTTCAATCTTGAGATATTTGAGTTTCAATCATGCGATCTATGTGTATCAATCTTGCGATCTTTGAGTTTCATTCTTGCGATCTTTGAGTTTCAATCTTGCGATCTTTGAGTTTCAATTTTGCCATCTTTGAGTTTCAAAATTGCGATCTTTGAGTTTCAATCTTGCGATCTTTGAGTTTCAAGCTTGCGATCTTTGAGTTTTAATCTTGCGATATTTGAGTTTCAATCATGCAATCTTTGAGTTTCAATTTTGCTATCTTTGAGTTTCATTCTTGTGATCTTTGAATTTCAATCTTGCGATCTTTGAGTTTCAATCTTGCGATCTTTAAGTTTCAATCTTGCTATCTTTGAGTTTCAATCATGCGATCTTTGAGTTTCAATCTTGCTATCTTTGAGTTTCAATCTTGCGATCTTTGAGTTTCAATCTTGCTATCTTTGAGTTTTAATCTTGCGATCTTTGAATTTCAATCTTACGATCTTTGAGTTTTAATCCTGCGATCTTTGAGTATCAATCTTGCGATCGTTGAGTTTCAATCTTGCTATCTTTGAGTGTTAATCTTGTGATTATTGAATTTCAATCTTGCGATTGTTGAGTTTCAATCTTCCGATCTTTGAGTTTCAATCATGCGATCTTTGAGTTTCAATCTTGCTATCTTTGAGTTTCAATCTTGCGATCTTTGAGTTTCAAACTTGTAATCTTTGAGTTTCATTTATGCGATCTTTGAGTTTCAATCTTGAAATCTTTCAGTTTCAATCTTGCTATCTTTGAGTTTCAACCTTGCGATCTTTGAATTTCAATCTTGCGATCTTTGAGTTTCAAACTTGTGATCTTTGAGTTTCAATCTTGCCATCTTTGAGTTTCAATCTTGCGATCTTTGAGTTTTAATTTTGCGATCTTTGAGTATCAATTTTGCGATCTTTGAGTTTCAATCTTGCTATCTTTGAGTTTCAATCTTGTGATCTTTGAATTTCAATCTTGCGATTGTTGAGTTTCAATCTTGCGATCTTTGAGTTTCAATCATGCGATCTTTGAGTTTCAATCTTGCTATCTTTGAGTTTCAATCTTGCGATCTTTGAGTTTCAATCTTGCGATCTTTGAGTTTCAATCTTGCGATCTTTGCGTTTTAATCTTGAGATATTTTAATTTTAATTATGCGAACTTTGTGTATCAATCTTGCGATCTTTGAGTTTCAGTCTTTTAATTTTCAAGTTTCAATCTTGCCATCGTTGAGTTTCAATTTTGCTATGTTTGAGTTTCAATCTTGCGATCTTTGAATTTCAATCTTGCGATCTTTGGGTTTCAATCTTGCAATCTTTGAGTTTTAATCTTGCGATCTTTGAGTTTCAATTTTGCGATCTTTGAGTTTCAATCTTGCCATCTTTGAGTTTCAATCTTGAGATATTTGAGTTTCAATCATGCGATCTTTGTGTATCAATCTTGCGATCTTTGAGTTTCAGTCTTGCGATCTTTGAGTTTCAATCTTGCGATCTTTGAGTTTTAATCTTGCCATCTTTGAGTTTCAATCTTGCGATCTTTGAGTTTTAATCTTGCGATCTTTGAGTTTCAATTTTGCGATCTTTGAGTTTCAATCTTGCGATCTTTGAGTTTCAATCTTGAGATATTTTAGTTTCAATCATCGATCTATGTGTATCAATCTTGCGATCTTTTAATTTCAGTCTTGCGATCTTTGAGTTTCAATCTTGCGATCTTTGAGTTTCAATTTTGCCATCTTTGAGTTTAAAAATTGCGATCTTTGAGTTTCAATCTTGCGATCTTTGAGTTTCAATCTTGCGATCTTTGAGTTTCAAGCTTGCGATCTTTGAGTTTTAATCTTGCGATATTTGAGTTTCAATCATGCAATCTTTGAGTTTCAATTTGCTATCTTTGAGTTTCAATTTTGCCATCTTTGAGTTTCAATATTGCGATCTTTGAGTTTCAATCTTGCCATCTTTGAGTTTCAATCTTGCGATCTTTGAGTTTCAATCTTGCTATCTTTGAGTTTCAATCTTGCGATCTTTGAGTTTCAATCTTGCGATCTTTGAGTTTCAATCTTGCGATCTTTGAGTTTCAATCTTGCGATCTTTGAGTTTCAATCTTGCGATCTTTGAGTTTCAATCTTGCGATCTTTGAGTTTCAATCTTGCGATCTTTGAGTTTCAATCTTGCGATCTTTGAGTTTCAATCTTGCGATCTTTGAGTTTCAATCTTGCGATCTTTGAGTTTTAATCTTGCGATCTTTGAGTTTCAATCTTGCGATCTTTGAGTTTCAATCTTGCGATCTTTGAGTTTCAATCTTGAGATATTTGAGTTTCAATCTTGCGATCTTTGTGTATCAATCTTGCGATCTTTGAGTTTCATTCTTGCGATCTTTGAGTTTCAATCTTGCGATCTTTGAGTTTCAATCTTGCCATCTTTGAGTTTCAAAATTGCGATCTTTGAGTTTCAATCTTGCGATCTTTGAGTTTCAATCTTGCGATCTTTGAGTTTCAAGCTTGCGATCTTTGAGTTTTAATCTTGCGATATTTGAGTTTCAATCATGCAATCTTTGAGTTTCAATTTTGCTATCTTTGAGTTTCAATTTTGCCATCTTTGAGTTTCAAAATTGCGATCTTTGAGTTTCAATCTTGCCATCTTTGAGTTTCAATCATGCGATCTTTGAGTTTCAATCTTGCTATCTTTGAGTTTCAACCTTGCGATCTTTAAATTTCAATCTTGCGATCTTTGAGTTTCAATCTTGCGATCTTTGAGTTTTAAGCTTGCGATCTTTGAGTCTCAATCTTGCGATCTTTGAGTTTCAATCTTGTGTTCTTTGAGTTGCAATCTTGCGATCTTTGAGTTTCAATCTTGCGATCTTTGAGTTTTAATCTGGCGATCTTTGAGTTTCAATTTTGCGATCTTTGAGTTTCAATCTTGCGATCTTTGAGTTTCAATCTTGAGATATTTGAGTTTCAATCATGCGATCTTTGTGTATCAATCTTGCGATCTTTGAGTTTCAGTCTTGCGATCTTTGAGTTTCAATCTTCTGATCTTTGAGTTTCAATTTTGCCATCTTTGAGTTTCAAAATTGCGTTCTTTGAGTTTCAATCTTGCCATCTTTGAGTTTAAATCTTGCGATCTTTGAGTTTACTCTTGCGATCTTTGAGTTTAAATCTTGCAATCTTTGAGTTTTAATTTTGCTATCTTTGAGTTTAATCCTGTGATCTTTGAGTTTCATTCATGCGATCTTTGAGTTTCAATCTTGCGATCTTTGAGTTTCAATCTTGCTATCTTTGAGTTTCAACCTTGCGATCTTTAAATTTCAATCTTGCGATCTTTAAGTTTCAAACTTGTGATCTTTGAGTTTCAATCTTGCCATCTTTGAGTTTCAATCTTGCGATCTTTGAGTTTCAATCTTGCGATCTTTGAGTATCAATCTTGCGATCTTTGAGTTTCAATTTTGCTATCTTTGAGTTTCATTCTTGTGATCTTTGAATTTCAATCTTGCGATCTTTGAGTTTCAATCTTGCGATCTTTGAGTTTCAATCTTGCTATCTTTGAGTTTCAATCATGCGATCTTTGAGTTTCAATTTTGCTATCTTTGAGTTTCAATCTTGCGATCTTTGAGTTTCAATCTTGCTATCTTTGAGTTTCAATCTTGCGATCTTTGAGTTTCAATCTTACGATCTTTGAGTTTTAATCCTGCGATCTTTGAGTATCAATCTTGTGATCTTTGAGTTTCAATCTTGCTATCTTTGAGTTTCAATCTTGCGATCTTTGAATTTCAATCTTGCGATCTTTGAGTTTCAATCTTGCGATCTTTGAGTTTCAATCTTGCGATCTTTGAGTTTCAATCTTGTAATCTTTGAGTTTCATTCATGCGATCTTTGAGTTTCAATCTTGCGATCTTTGAGTTTCAATCTTGCTATCTTTGAGTTTCAACCTTGCGATCTTTGAGTTTCAATCTTGCGATCTTTGAGTATCAATTTTGCGATCTTTGAGTTTCAATCTTGCTATCTTTGAGTTTCAATCTTGTGATCTTTGAGTTTCAATCTTGCGATCTTTGAGTTTCAATCTTGCGATCTTTGAGTTTCAATCTTGCGATCTTTGAGTTTCAATCTTGCGATCTTTGAGTTTCAATCTTGCGATCTTTGAGTTTCAATCTTGCGATCTTTGAGTTTCAATCTTGCGATCTTTGAGTTTAATCTTGCGATCTTTGAGTTTCAATCTTGCGATCTTTGAGTTTCAATCTTGCGATCTTTGAGTTTCAATCTTGCGATCTTTGAGTTTCAATCTTGCGATCTTTGAGTTTCAATCTTGCGATCTTTGAGTTTCAATCTTGCGATCTTTGAGTTTCAATCTTGCGATCTTTGAGTTTCAATCTTGCGATCTTTGAGTTTCAATCTTGCGATCTTTGAGTTTCAATCTTGCGATCTTTGAGTTTCAATCTTGCGATCTTTGAGTTTCAATCTTGCGATCTTTGAGTTTCAATCTTGCGATCTTTGAGTTTCAATCTTGCGATCTTTGAGTTTCAATCTTGCGATCTTTGAGTTTCAATCTTGCGATCTTTGAGTTTCAATCTTGCGATCTTTGAGTTTCAATCTTGCGATCTTTGAGTTTCAATCTTGCGATCTTTGAGTTTCAATCTTGCGATCTTTGAGTTTCAATCTTGCGATCTTTGAGTTTCAATCTTGCGATCTTTGAGTTTCAATCTTGCAATCTTTGAGTTTCAATCTTGCGATCTTTGAGTTTCAATCTTGCGATCTTTGAGTTTCAATCTTGCGATCTTTGAGTTTCAATCTTGCGATCTTTGAGTTTCAATCTTGCGATCTTTGAGTTTCAATCTTGCGATCTTTGAGTTTCAATCTTGCGATCTTTGAGTTTCAATCTTGCGATCTTTGAGTTTCAATCTTGCGATCTTTGAGTTTCAATCTTGCGATCTTTGAGTTTCAATCTTGCGATCTTTGAGTTTCAATCTTGCGATCTTTGAGTTTCAATCTTGCTATCTTTGAGTTTCAATCTTGCGATCTTTGAGTTTCAATCTTGCGATCTTTGAGTTTCAATCTTGCGATCTTTGAGTTTCAATCTTGCGATCTTTGAGTTTCAATCTTGCTATCTTTGAGTTTCAATCTTGCGATCTTTGAGTTTCAATCTTGCGATCTTTGAGTTTCAATCTTGCGATCTTTGAGTTTCAATCTTGCGATCTTTGAGTTTCAATCTTGCGATCTTTGAGTTTCAATCTTGCGATCTTTGAGTTTCAATCTTGCGATCTTTGAGTTTCAATCTTGCGATCTTTGAGTTTCAATCTTGCGATCTTTGAGTTTCAATCTTGCGATCTTTGAGTTTCAATCTTGCGATCTTTGAGTTTCAATCTTGCGATCTTTGAGTTTCAATCTTGCGATCTTTGAGTTTCAATCTTGCGATCTTTGAGTTTTCAATCTTGCGATCTTTGAGTTTCAATCTTGCGATCTTTGAGTTTCAATCTTGCGATCTTTGAGTTTCAATCTTGCATCTTTGAGTTTCAATCTTGCGATCTTTGAGTTTCAATCTTGCGATCTTTGAGTTTCAATCTTGCGATCTTTGAGTTTCAATCTTGCGATCTTTGAGTTTCAATCTTGCGATCTTTGAGTTTCAATCTTGCGATCTTTGAGTTTCAATCTTGCCATCTTTGAGTTTTAATCTTGTGATTTTTAAGTTTCAATCTTGCGATCTTTGAGTTTCAATCTTGCGATTTTTGAGTTTCAATCTTGCGATCTTTGAGTTTCAATCTTGCGATCTTTGAGTTTCAATCTTGCGATCTTTGAGTTTCAATCTTGCGATCTTTGAGTTTCAATCTTGCGATCTTTGAGTTTCAATCTTGCGATCTTTGAATTTCAATCTTGCGATCTTTGAGTTTCAATCTTGCGATCCTTGAGTTTCAATCTTGCGATCTTTGAGTTTCAATCTTGCGATCTTTGAGTTTCAATCTTGCGATCTTTGAGTTTCAATCTTGCGATCTTTGAGTTTCAATCTTGCGATCTTTGAGTTTCAATCTTGCGATCTTTGAGTTTCAATCTTGCGATCTTTGAGTTTCAATCTTGCGATCTTTGAGTTTCAATCTTGCTATCTTTGAGTTTCAATCTTGCGATCTTTGAGTTTCAATCTTGCTATCTTTGAGTTTCAATCTTGCGATCTTTGAGTTTCAATCTTGCTATCTTTGAGTTTCAATCTTGCCATCTTTGAGTTTCAATCTTGCGATCTTTGAGTTTCAATCTTGCGATCTTTGAGTTTAATTCTTGCGATCTTTGAGTTTCAATCTTGCTATCTTTGAGTTTCATTCTTGCGATCTTTGAGTTTCAATCTTGCGATCTTTGAGTTTCAATCTTGCGATCTTTGAGTTTCAATCTTGCTATCTTTGAGTTTCAATCATGCGATCTTTGAGTTTCAATCTTGCTATTTTGAGTTTCAATCTTGCAATCTTTGAGTTTCAATCTTGCTATCTTTGAGTTTCAATCTTGCTATCTTTGAGTTTCAATCTTGCTATCTTTGAGTTTCAATCTTGTGATCTTTGTATTTCAATCTTGCGATCTTTGAGTTTCAATCTTGCGATCTTTGAGTTTCAATCTTGCGATCTTTGAGTTTCAATCTTGCTATCTTTGAGTTTCAATCATGCGATCTTTGAGTTTCAATCTTGCGATTGTTGAGTTTCAATTTAGCGATCTTTGAGTTTCAGTCTTGCGATCTTTGAGTTTCAGTCTTGCGATCTTTGAAGTTTAATCCTTGCGATCTTTGAGTTTCAATCTTGCGATCTTTGAATTTTCAATCTTGCGATCTTTGAGTTTCAATCTTGCGATCTTTGAGTTTCAATCTTGCCATCTTTGAGTTTCAATCTTGCGATCTTTGAGTTTCAATCTTGCGATCTTTGAGTTTAATCTTGCGATCTTTGAGTTTCAATCTTTCGATCTTTGAGTTTCAATCTTGCGATCTTTGAGTTTCAATCTTGCGATCTTTGAGTTTCAATCTTGCGATCTTTGAGTTTTCAATCTTGCGATCTTTGAGTTTCAATCTTGCGATCTTTGAGTTTCAATCTTGCGATCTTTGAGTTTCAATCTTGCGATCTTTGAGTTTCAATCTTGAGATATTTGAGTTTCAATCATGCGATCTTTGTGTATCAATCTTGCGATCTTTGAGTTTCAATCTTGCTGATCTTTGAGTTTCAATTTTGCCATCTTTGAGTTTCAAATTGCGATCTTTGAGTTTCAATCTTGCGATCTTTGAGTTTAAATCTTGCGATCTTTGAGTTTCAATCTTGCGATCTTTGAGTTTCAATCTTGCGATCTTTGAGTTTTAATCTTGCTATCTTTGAGTTTCAATCTTGCGATCTTTGAGTTTCATTCTTGCGATCTTTGAGTTTCAATCTTGCGATCTTTGAGTTTCAATCTTGCGATCTTTGAGTTTCAATCTTGCGATCTTTGAGTTTCAATCTTGCGATCTTTGAGTTTCAATCTTGCGATCTTTGAGTTTCAATCTTGCTATCTTTGAGTTTCAATCTTGCGATCTTTGAGTTTCAATCTTGCGATCTTTGAGTTTCAATCTTGCGATCTTTGAGTTTCAATCTTGCTATCTTTGAGTTTCAATCTTGCGATCTTTGAGTTTCAATCTTGCTATCTTTGAGTTTCAATCTTGCGATCTTTGAGTTTCAATCTTGCTATCTTTGAGTTTCAATCTTGCGATCTTTGAGTTTCAATCTTGCGATCTTTGAGTTTTAATCTTGCGATCTTTGAGTTTCAATCATGCGATCTTTGAGTTTCAATCTTGCTATCTTTGAGTGTTAATCTTGTGATTTTTGAATTTCAATCTTGCAATTGTTGAGTTTCAATCTTGCGATCTTTGAGTTTCAATCATGCGATCTTTGAGTTTCAATCTTGCTATCTTTGAGTTTCAATCTTGCGATCTTTGAGTTTTAAACTTGTAATCTTTGAGTTTCATTCATGCGAGCTTTGAGTTTCAATCTTGCGATCTTTGAGTTTCAATCTTGCTATCTTTGAGTTTCAACCTTGCGATCTTTGAATTTCAATCTTGCGATCTTTGAGTTTCAAACTTGTGATCTTTGAGTTTCAATCTTGCCATCTTTGAGTTTCAATCTTGCGATCTTTGAGTTTTAATTTTGCGATCTTTGAGTATCAATTTTGCGATCTTTGAGTTTAAATTCTGCTATCTTTGAGTTTCAATCTTGTGATCTTTGAATTTCAATCTTGCGATTGTTGAGTTTTAATCTTGCGATCTTTGAGTTTCAATCATGCGATCTTTGAGTTTCAATCTTGCTATCTTTGAGTTTCAATCTTGCGATCTTTGAGTTTTAATCTTGCGATCTTTGAGTTTCAATCTTGCGATCTTTGCGTTTTAATCTTGAGATATTTTAATTTCAATTATGCGAACTTTGTGTATCAATCTTGCGATCTTTGAGTTTCAGTCTTTTAATTTTCAAGTTTCAATCTTGCCATCTTTGAGTTTCAATTTTGCGATCTTTGAGTTTCAATCTTGCGATCTTTGAATTTCAATCTTGCGATCTTTGAGTTTCAATCTTGCAATCTTTGAGTTTTAATCTTGCGATCTTTGAGTTTCAATTTTGCGATCTTTGAGTTTCAATTTTGCCATCTTTGAGTTTCAATCTTGAGATATTTGAGTTTCAATCATGCGATCTTTGTGTATCAATCTTGCGATCTTTGAGTTTCAGTCTTGCGATCTTTGAGTTTCAATCTTGCGATCTTTGAGTTTTCAATCTTGCCATCTTTGAGTTTCAATCTTGCGATCTTTGAGTTTTAATCTTGCGATCTTTGAGTTTCAATTTTGCGATCTTTGAGTTTCAATCTTGCGATCTTTGAGTTTCAATCTTGAGATATTTGAGTTTCAATCATGCGATCTTTGTGTATCAATCTTGCGATCTTTGAATTTCAGTCTTGCGATCTTTGAGTTTCAATCTTGCGATCTTTGAGTTTCAATCTTGCCATCTTTGAGTTTCAAAATTGCGATCTTTGAGTTTCAATCTTGCGATCTTTGAGTTTCAATCTTGCGATCTTTGAGTTTCAATCTTGCGATCTTTGAGTTTTAATCTTGCGATCTTTGAGTTTCAATCATGCAATCTTTGAGTTTCAATCTTGCTATCTTTGAGTTTCAATCTTGTGATCTTTGAGTTTCAATCTTGCGATCTTTGAGTTTCAAGTCTTGCCATCTTTGAGTTTCAATCTTGCAATCTTTGAGTTTCAATCTTGCTATCTTTGAGTTTCAATCTTGTGATCTTTGAGTTTCAATCTTGCCATCTTTGAGTTTCAATCTTGCGATCTTTGAGTTTCAATCTTGCGATCTTTGAGTTTCAATCTTGCGATCTTTGAGTTTCAATCTTGCGATCTTTGAGTTTCAATCTTGCGATCTTTGAGTTTCAATCTTGCGATCTTTGAGTTTCAATCTTGCGATCTTTGAGTTTCAATCTTGCGATCTTTGAGTTTCAATCTTGCGATCTTTGAGTTTCAATCTTGCGATCTTTGAGTTTCAATCTTGCGATCTTTGAGTTTCAATCTTGCGATCTTTGAGTTTCAATCTTGCGATCTTTGAGTTTCAATCTTGCGATCTTTGAGTTTCAATCTTGCGATCTTTGAGTTTCAATCTTGCGATCTTTGAGTTTCAATCTTGCGATCTTTGAGTTTCAATCTTGCGATCTTTGAGTTTCAATCTTGCGATCTTTGAGTTTCAATCTTGCGATCTTTGAGTTTCAATCTTGCGATCTTTGAGTTTCAATCTTGCGATCTTTGAGTTTCAATCTTGCGATCTTTGAGTTTCAATCTTGCGATCTTTGAGTTTCAATCTTGCGATCTTTGAGTTTCAATCTTGCGATCTTTGAGTTTCAATCTTGCGATCTTTGAGTTTCAATCTTGCGATCTTTGAGTTTCAATCTTGCGATCTTTGAGTTTCAATCTTGCGATCTTTGAGTTTCAATCTTGCGATCTTTGAGTTTCAATCTTGCGATCTTTGAGTTTCAATCTTGCGATCTTTGAGTTTCAATCTTGCGATCTTTGAGTTTCAATCTTGCGATCTTTGAGTTTCAATCTTGCGATCTTTGAGTTTCAATCTTGCGATCTTTGAGTTTCAATCTTGCGATCTTTGAGTTTCAATCTTGCGATCTTTGAGTTTCAATCTTGCGATCTTTGAGTTTAATCTTGCGATCTTTGAGTTTCAATCTTGCGATCTTTGAGTTTTAATCTTGCGATCTTTGAGTTTCAATCTTGCGATCTTTGAGTTTCAATCTTGCGATCTTTGAGTTTCAATCTTGCGATCTTTGAGTTTCAATCTTGCGATCTTTGAGTTTCAATCTTGCGATCTTTGAGTTTCAATCTTGCGATCTTTGAGTTTCAATCTTGCGATCTTTGAGTTGCAATCTTGCGATCTTTGAGTTTCAATCTTGCGATCTTTGAGTTTCAATCTTGCGATCTTTGAGTTTCAATCTTGCGATCTTTGAGTTTCAATCTTGCGATCTTTGAGTTTCAATCTTGCGATCTTTGAGTTTCAGTCTTGCGATCTTTGAGTTTCAATCTTCTGATCTTTGAGTTTCAATTTTGCCATCTTTGAGTTTCAAAATTGCGTTCTTTGAGTTTCAATCTTGCCATCTTTGAGTTTAAATCTTGCGATCTTTGAGTTTTAATCTTGCGATCTTTGAGTTTAAATCTTGCAATCTTTGAGTTTTAATCTTGCTATCTTTGAGTTTAATCCTGTGATCTTTGAATTTCAATCTTGCGATCTTTGAGTTTTAATCTTGCGATCTTTGAGTTCCATCATGCAATCTTTGAGTTTCAATTTTGCCATCTTTGAGTTTCAAACTTGCGATCTTTGAGTTTCAGTCTTGCGATCTTTGAGTTTCAATCTTGCAATCTTTGAGTTTCAATCTTGCGATCTTTGAGTTTCAATCTTGCGATCTTTGAATTTCAATCTTGCGATCTTTGAGTTTCAATCTTGCGATCTTTGAGTTTCAATCTTGCGATCTTTGAGTTTCAATCTTGCTATCTTTGAGTTTCAATCATGCGAGCTTTGAGTTTCAATCTTGCGATCTTTGAGTTTCAATCTTGCTATCTTTGAGTTTCAATCTTGCGATCTTTGAGTTTCAATCTTGCGATCTTTGAGTTTCAATCTTGCGATCTTTGAGTTTCAATCTTGCGATCTTTGAGTTTCAATCTTGCGATCTTTGAGTTTCAATCTTGCGATCTTTGAGTTTCAATCTTGCGATCTTTGAGTTTCAATCTTGCGATCTTTGAGTTTCAATCTTGCGATCTTTGAGTTTCAATCTTGCGATCTTTGAGTTTCAATCTTGCGATCTTTGAGTTTTAATCTTGCGATCTTTGAGTTTCAATCTTGCGATCTTTGAGTTTCAATCTTGCGATCTTTGAGTTTCAATCTTGCGATCTTTGAGTTTCAATCTTGCGATCTTTGAGTTTCAATCTTGCGATCTTTGAGTTTCAATCTTGCCATCTTTGAGTTTTAATCTTGCGATCTTTGAGTTTTCAATCTTGCGATCTTTGAGTTTCAATCTTGCGATCTTTGAGTTTCAATCTTGCGATCTTTGAGTTTCAATCTTGCGATCTTTGAGTTTCAATCTTGCGATCTTTGAGTTTCAATCTTGCGATCTTTGAGTTTCAATCTTGCGATCTTTGAGTTTCAATCTTGCGATCTTTGAGTTTCAATCTTGCGATCTTTGAGTTTCAATCTTGCGATCTTTGAGTTTCAATCTTGCGATCTTTGAGTTTCAATCTTGCGATCTTTGAGTTTCAATCTTGCGATCTTTGAGTTTCAATCTTGCGATCTTTGAGTTTCAATCTTGCGATCTTTGAGTTTCAATCTTGCGATCTTTGAGTTTCAATCTTGCGATCTTTGAGTTTCAATCTTGCTATCTTTGAGTTTCAATCTTGCGATCTTTGAGTTTCAATCTTGCGATCTTTGAGTTTCAATCTTGCGATCTTTGAGTTTCAATCTTGCATCTTTGAGTTTCAATCTTGCGATCTTTGAGTTTCAATCTTGCGATCTTTGAGTTTCAATCTTGCGATCTTTGAGTTTCAATCTTGCGATCTTTGAGTTTCAATCTTGCGATCTTTGAGTTTCAATCTTGCGATCTTTGAGTTTCAATCTTGCGATCTTTGAGTTTCAATCTTGCGATCTTTGAGTTTCAATCTTGCGATCTTTGAGTTTCAATCTTGCGATCTTTGAGTTTCAATCTTGCGATCTTTGAGTTTCAATCTTGCGATCTTTGAGTTTCAATCTTGCTATCTTTGAGTTTCAATCTTGCGATCTTTGAGTTTCAATCTTGCTATCTTTGAGTTTCAATCTTGCTATCTTTGAGTTTCAATCTTGCTATCTTTGAGTTTCAATCTTGCGATCTTTGAGTTTCAATCTTGCGATCTTTGAGTTTCAATCTTGCGATCTTTGAGTTTCAATCTTGCTATCTTTGAGTTTCAATCTTGCGATCTTTGAGTTTCAATCTTGCGATCTTTGAGTTTCAATCTTGCGATCTTTGAGTTTCAATCTTGCGATCTTTGAGTTTCAATCTTGCGATCTTTGAGTTTCAATCTTGCGATCTTTGAGTTTCAATCTTGCGATCTTTGAGTTTCAATCTTGCGATCTTTGAGTTTCAATCTTGCGATCTTTGAGTTTCAATCTTGCGATCTTTGAGTTTCAATCTTGCGATCTTTGAGTTTCAATCTTGCGATCTTTGAGTTTCAATCTTGCGATCTTTGAGTTTCAATCTTGCGATCTTTGAGTTTCAATCTTGCGATCTTTGAGTTTCAATCTTGCGATCTTTGAGTTTCAATCTTGCGATCTTTGAGTTTCAAGCTTGCGATCTTTGAGTCTCAATCTTGCGATCTTTGAGTTTCAATCTTGTGTTCTTTGAGTTGCAATCTTGCGATCTTTGAGTTTCAATCTTGCGATCTTTGAGTTTTAATCTTGCGATCTTTGAGTTTCAATTTTGCGATCTTTGAGTTTCAATCTTGCGATCTTTGAGTTTCAATCTTGAGATATTTGAGTTTCAATCATGCGATCTTTGTGTATCAATCTTGCGATCTTTGAGTTTCAGTCTTGCGATCTTTGAGTTTCAATCTTCTGATCTTTGAGTTTCAATTTTGCCATCTTTGAGTTTCAAAATTGCGTTCTTTGAGTTTCAATCTTGCCATCTTTGAGTTTAAATCTTGCGATCTTTGAGTTTTAATCTTGCGATCTTTGATTTTAAATCTTGCAATCTTTGAGTTTTAATTTTGCTATCTTTGAGTTTAATCCTGTGATCTTTGAGTTTCATTCATGCGATCTTTGAGTTTCAATCTTGCGATCTTTGAGTTTCAATCTTGCCATCTTTGAGTTTCAATCTTGCGATCTTTGAGTTTTAATCTTGCGATCTTTGAGTATCAATCTTGCGATCTTTGAGTTTCAATTTTGCTATCTTTGAGTTTCATTCTTGTGATCTTTGAATTTCAATCTTGCGATCTTTGAGTTTCAATCTTGCGATCTTTGAGTTTCAATCTTGCTATCTTTGAGTTTCAATCATGCGATCTTTGAGTTTCAATCTTGCTATCTTTGAGTTTCAATCTTGCGATCTTTGAGTTTCAATCTTGCTATCTTTGAGTTTCAATCTTGCGATCTTTGAGTTTCAATCTTACGATCTTTGAGTTTTAATCCTGCGATCTTTGAGTATCAATCTTGTGATCGTTGAGTTTCAATCTTGCTATCTTTGAGTGTTAATCTTGTGATTTTTGAATTTCAATCTTGCAATTGTTGAGTTTCAATCTTGCGATCTTTGAGTTTCAATCATGCGATCTTTGAGTTTCAATCTTGCTATCTTTGAGTTTCAATCTTGCGATCTTTGAGTTTTAAACTTGTAATCTTTGAGTTTCATTCATGCGAGCTTTGAGTTTCAATCTTGCGATCTTTGAGTTTCAATCTTGCTATCTTTGAGTTTCAACCTTGCGATCTTTGAATTTCAATCTTGCGATCTTTGAGTTTCAAACTTGTGATCTTTGAGTTTCAATCTTGCCATCTTTGAGTTTCAATCTTGCGATCTTTGAGTTTTAATTTTGCGATCTTTGAGTATCAATTTTGCGATCTTTGAGTTTAAATTCTGCTATCTTTGAGTTTCAATCTTGTGATCTTTGAATTTCAATCTTGCGATTGTTGAGTTTCAATCTTGCGATCTTTGAGTTTCAATCATGCGATCTTTGAGTTTCAATCTTGCTATCTTTGAGTTTCAATCTTGCGATCTTTGAGTTTTAATCTTGCGATCTTTGAGTTTCAATCTTGCGATCTTTGCGTTTTAATCTTGAGATATTTTAATTTCAATTATGCGAACTTTGTGTATCAATCTTGCGATCTTTGAGTTTCAGTCTTTTAATTTTCAAGTTTCAATCTTGCCATCTTTGAGTTTCAATTTTGCGATCTTTGAGTTTCAATCTTGCGATCTTTGAATTTCAATCTTGCGATCTTTGAGTTTCAATCTTGCAATCTTTGAGTTTTAATCTTGCGATCTTTGAGTTTCAATTTTGCGATCTTTGAGTTTCAATTTTGCCATCTTTGAGTTTCAATCTTGAGATATTTGAGTTTCAATCATGCGATCTTTGTGTATCAATCTTGCGATCTTTGAGTTTCAGTCTTGCGATCTTTGAGTTTCAATCTTGCGATCTTTGAGTTTCAATCTTGCCATCTTTGAGTTTCAATCTTGCGATCTTTGAGTTTTAATCTTGCGATCTTTGAGTTTCAATTTTGCGATCTTTGAGTTTCAATCTTGCGATCTTGGAGTTTCAATCTTGAGATATTTTAGTTTCAATCATCGATCTATGTGTATCAATCTTGCGATCTTTTAATTTCAGTCTTGCGATCTTTGAGTTTCAATCTTGCGATATTTGAGTTTCAATTTTGCCATCTTTGAGTTTAAAAATTGCGATCTTTGAGTTTCAATCTTGCGATCTTTAAGTTTCAATCTTGCGTTCTTTGAGTTTCAAGCTTGCGATCTTTGAGTTTTAATCTTGCGATATTTGAGTTTCAATCATGCAATCTTTGAGTTTCAATTTTGCTATCTTTGAATTTCAATTTTGCCATCTTTGAGTTTCAATTTTGCGATCTTTGAGTTTTAGTCTTGCCATCTTTGAGTTTCAATCTTGCAATCTTTGAGTTTCAATCTTGTAATTTTTGAGTTTCAATCTTGTGATCTTTGAATTTCAATCTTGCCATCTTTGAGTTTCAATCATGCGATCTTTGAGTTTCAATCTTGCGATCTTTGAGTTTCAAACTTATAATCTTTGAGTTTCATTCATGCGATCTTTGAGTTTCAATCTTGCGATCTTTGAGTTTCAATCTTGCTATCTTTGAGTTTCAACCTTGCGATCTTTAAATTTCAATCTTGCGATCTTTGAGTTTCAAACTTGTGATCTTTGAGTTTCAATCTTGCCATCTTTGAGTTTCAATCTTGCGATCTTTGAGTTTCAATCTTGCGATCTTTGAGTTTAATTCTTGCGATCTTTGAGTTTCAATCTTGCTATCTTTGAGTTTCATTCTTGTGATCTTTGAATTTCAATCTTGCGATCTTTGAGTTTCAATCTTGCGATCTTTGAGTTTCAATCTTGCTATCTTTGAGTTTCAATCTTGCGATCTTTGAGTTTCAATCTTGCTATTTTTGAGTTTCAATCTTGCAATCTTTGAGTTTCAATCTTGCTATCTTTGAGTTTCAATCTTGCTATCTTTGAGTTTCAATCTTGCTATCTTTGAGTTTCAATCTTGTGATCTTTGAATTTCAATCTTGCGATTGTTGAGTTTCTATCTTGCGATCTTTGAGTTTCAATCATGCGATCTTTGAGTTTCAATCTTGCTATCTTTGAGTTTCAATCATGCGATCTTTGAGTTTCAATCTTGCGATCTTTGAGTTTCAATCTTGCGATCTTTGAGTTTCAATCTTGCGATCTTTGAGTTTCAATCTTGCGATCTTTGAGTTTCAATCTTGCGATCTTTGAGTTTCAATCTTGCGATCTTTGAGTTTTAATCTTGCGATCTTTGAGTTTCAATCTTGCGATCTTTGAGTTTCAATCTTGCGATCTTTGAGTTTCAATCTTGCGATCTTTGAGTTTCAATCTTGCGATCTTTGAATTTTAATCTTGCGATCTTTGAGTTTCAATCTTGCTATCTTTGAGTTTTAATCTTGCCATCTTTGAGTTAAAATCTTGCGATCTTTGAGTTTCAATCTTGCGATCTTTGAGTTTTAAGCTTGCGATCTTTGAGTCTCAATCTTGCGATCTTTGAGTTTCAATCTTGTGATCTTTGAGTTTCAATCTTGCGATCTTTGAGTTTCAATCTTGCGATCTTTGAGTTTTAATCTTGCGATCTTTGAGTTTCAATCTTGCGATCTTTGAGTTTCAATCTTGCGATCTTTGAGTTTCAATCTTGAGATATTTGAGTTTCAATCATGCGATCTTTGTGTATCAATCTTGCGATCTTTGAGTTTCAGTCTTGCGATCTTTGAGTTTCAATCTTCTGATCTTTGAGTTTCAATTTTGCCATCTTTGAGTTTCAAAATTGCGTTCTTTGAGTTTCAATCTTGCCATCTTTGAGTTTAAATCTTGCGATCTTTGAGTTTTAATCTTGCGATCTTTGAGTTTAAATCTTGCAATCTTTGAGTTTTAATTTTGCTATCTTTGAGTTTAATCCTGTGATCTTTGAATTTCAATCTTGCGATCTTTGAGTTTTAATCTTGCGATCTTTGAGTTCAATCATGCAATCTTTGAGTTTCAATTTTGCCATCTTTGAGTTTCAAAATTGCGATCTTTGAGTTTCAGTCTTGCCATCTTTGAGTTTCAATCTTGCAATCTTTGAGTTTCAATCTTGCCATTTTTGAGTTTCAATCTTGCGATCTTTGAATTTCAATCTTGCCATCTTTGAGTTTCAATCATGCGATCTTTGAGTTACAATCTTGCGATCTTTGAGTTTCAAACTTGTAATCTTTGAGTTTCATTCATGCGAGCTTTGAGTTTCAATCTTGCGATCTTTGAGTTTCAATCTTGCTATCTTTGAGTTTCAACCTTGCGATCTTTGAATTTCAATCTTGCTTGCGATCTTCGAGTTTCAGTCTTTTGATTTTCGAGTTTCAATCTTGCCATCTTTGAGTTTCAATTTTGCGATCTTGGAGTTTCAATCTTGCGATCTTTGAATTTTAATCTTGCGATCTTTGAGTTTCAATCTTGCTATCTTTGAGTTTTAATCTTGCCATCTTTGAGATAAAATCTTGCGATCTTTGAGTTTTAATCTTGCGATCTTTGAGTTTCAATCTTGCGATCTTTGAGTTTCAATCTTGCGATCTTTGAGTTTCAATCTTGCGATCTTTGAGTTTCAATCTTGCGATCTTTGAGTTTCAATCTTGCGATCTTTGAGTTTCAAG
>JAQJVL010002603.1:0-90019 GCA_035578905.1 Stictocephala bisonia
ATTAGCGATGTGGTTCCAGTTTAAGATAATTTTGAAACCTTCTCATATATTATAAAAATAAGATTTACACCAAAACCACAGATACACAGCATAGGTTTAATCTCATCAATGGAGCGTAGATAATACTAGCTTGTCTTTCACAAGAAAAAAACCGATTAGCATTCATAATAAATACATTTTAAAACAAATATAATTACGATTCCACCACAAGTAAATATTAAAAATAATCGTATTCAACGTTCAATGTACAGAAATTAATTTATTTATAGAAATACACTTTAAGAACCAATAGTGTATTTTACCGTAGGAGATGTTTAAGATAAACTTTAAGAACTCTCCAGATTTCGTAGAGTCAATAAAACATCACGAGAATTGTATTCCCTCTAAAAGATTACATTTGAAATTCAAATTCATCAACATGGACTGGTTATACACTTTATGTTATTTATATTATCAATAAATATATTTAAATACCGATAATATAATAACCTATGAAATGTAAGTGATACCATACATTAATTTTGTATGATTTGATACTATGAAACTATAGTTTATACGATAAACTCGATATATGTCATATGCTCTTTAACTGGTTTTATGTTGAGAATATTTAAAAAAACAAAAACGCTTACTGTTGTATAACCTATAATAGCACTATTTGTTCGTGTATTTATTTAATAGCCTTCTTTGTCTAATTGTAAGTAAGTTGCTATCCTAGAAAATTCAAATTAGTAAGTGTTAAATTTTGGTTAGTTTTGAATTTTGTAGACGCTTTAAAACTGTGGACATTTTGATTACCAGTGACTTAAATCTGGTTTATACTTTCCGAGAAAATATGTTTTCCATGCGGAAACTTATTTGAATTAAAATAATCTAAAACATTTGAATTGCAATTCGTTATATATTCGTTATTAAGCATGCATTTCTGTTAAAAACATTTTTCCTTATATATATGTTTGTTTGTGTGTGTGTGTGTTTTAAGTTGAGAACAGATTGGAAAGCTATTTTTGATATAAGAGATATCGTAGACTAACTACTCTTGCTGCAAATCACATTTGGTAGCCACATCCACGATAGTAAAAAAGTATGACCGTCCCAATTTTTACAGAATTCATGAATTATTTTATAATTTTTTTAGTACATAATATAGGACTAGGATAGGTTAGGTTATGAAAGTCAAAATTGTGCATTTAGAGTTAAAAAACTATTTGTATTGCAAAACCTTAACTGCATTGTGCATATAATTGACATGTAAAATGGCTAACAGTTTTTGAAAATAAATATTTTAAAAGTAAACTAATTTTGTATCAGCACTTAAAAACAAAGTTAAATGTATGTGGTTTAAAACAACATTCCCTATAATTTTAATCTGTTTTTTCCGAATTTTTCAACAGCAAACCATAATTTTAAAAACGGATAAAAAGTGCATGATAATATAACATTGCTGCACAAAACTATAGAATAGTTTTAGTTCTTATTAATATCTTCAACATTTGGAACTATAATAAACAAAAAGTGTATCAACATAATGCTGTCTAAAATCAAACAGGAAAGTTTATTTTGTAGTAGATATGGTTTAAGGGTCCTTGTATTGACGGAGAATGGTTTATAAGACAACAGAAAAGACGTAAATGAGGCGTTAAGAGTCAATCGAAAGAAGTTGTTGGTTGAAGTATTTTTTAGTTAGAAATATTTGTCTTATAATACATGTGACGATAGACCAAACATTACTTAACCTATTATATGTATTGGATATACCGTTTGTTACTTTAAATATATGTTTTTAAAGGAAAACATATATTAAATACCTTATACTTAAGCATAATATATTATATAAAAACCTGATCGCACTTCAATGATACACAAAAAAATTGAAGACCTCATAAAGTAAATAAATGTTCTCACCTTGACAGCACGCAATAGGTTTTAACATTAATTAGTATTAAATAAAAACATTATAACACATTTTCAATATATAATAAACAATTTTTTATAAGGACAAATAAATATTTACTGAATTACAATAACTCTTTATCGTTATTTTTCTATAGAATTTGCATGACATATTTGTACAAGTTTTCTTAAATTTTTAACTTGTAAATATTATGTTATACGTGCAATAAAGTAATTTTTATTTTATATAATCTCTAATGTCTATAAAATCAGCTACACTTAGAAAAAAAGTATTAATAAATAAACAAGGGGAAACTGGAAGATTTAATTATATTTTTGAATAAGAGAGACAAAGAAACTTCTAGTATCTAATAGAATATTATTAAAAATAATAACTGCTTGTATAGTATTATATCTTAAATTAACATTAATAAATTGCTTATATTTATAACATATTTTATGTATAGTTTGTAAAACCCTTAAAATATTAATCATAATATGGAATAAATAATTGACAACTGTTTGTGTTTAAACAAACTTGGGAAAGTTATGTTCAGAGGGTGTACTGTAGATAGAGTTCAATGCATACCTCCAGACACACAGGTACATTACACCCTGATTTCCGTTAAGCCCTTTCTCCCTAAGGAATAAGTGTAATACGGAACCCCCTATGTACTACGAAATTGATTGCAACCTGCGTTGTTCAGCCAGACCTTGTGGTCTCCATTGAGACCCATCCCCCCCCCCCCCACCAAAGCTGGAAAGCGTGCCAACCGGGGGATGGCTCAAAACAAGTCGAGCGATGGGATCACGGGTGGCAGTTGGAGGGTCAAAATAACACTCGGCAGCTGAGCAAAACTAATTTATTATTAAGAAAACAAACTGGCAGGCAGAAGGCCACAACAAAAAAGGCAGAAGGCCACAATAAAAATAGGCAGAAGGCCACAATATAAATTCTCACTTAAATAAATAACAACACACTAAAATTACCAAGATACTACACAATAATAACAAACGCTATAAATACCACAAACTCTACAAATACCAAAATTTAACAATTAATCAACTACAGGGTGTATGGCCTATCTGCAGTTTAGCCTGAGACACCCCAAAACGTAAGAAAAATATTAAGCCCCAAATAAAAGTGAAAATTTAGAAAACTTTTGGATCACAACACTTAAACCGGCAATTCAGCCCACATCCCATGATTCCACCGGGCCAGGGAGTAAGCCGGAATCCCTGGGCAGCTCCGAATTAAAGTAAACTAAAAGCACAATAATCCCCTTTTGGTGAAAGTTTAAAAATTAAATAATTTAAAAGAAAATATAACACGGTACCGTTCGAGTAAAAATTCACTTCAAAACCCCCCCCCCCCTAATACACTTAACAAAAAAATAAATAACAATAACTAGGCCTAAGCATATAAATAAAGAATAACAGGATTTAACAATGGGGACCTAACAAATATAAAAATCTAAACAAATGTAACAAGAAAATAAACTAATTAAAAATAAATAACAATAAATATTAACAGCGAACGTTCTTTGTGTATTTTAAAGTTTTTCTTTCTTTAATAAATAAATATGTCCCCAATGGCTGTGTTGCATTAATCACTGTTCAGTCTTAGGCCTAGGCCACATCAACAGCTCCACCAGCATTTTTTTTCTTCTTTTATAAATATTTCACTTCCATCAAAACCCCTCAGCTCAGCCGCCGGGAAACAAAAAGAACACACTGACCTGAGGACTGAAGAAAATTGCCCCGAGAAGTAGAGAGGGCAGTGAGGTGCAGAGCTCGCTCAATCACATGGTCCCCAGGCCAGGCTCGCAGTGGTATAATGGTAGACCATCCCCGGACGGCAGGCCGAGGGCAGAAACGTCCTACTCAAGGACCCTGGAGTTTTGGGAACCTTAGCCTAACATAGTAATCTCAGCAGGCAGAGCCAAAGACAAAATGACGGCCAACCTGACAGACGAAGGCTCCAGAGAAACTAGAACTACTCGAACAATCTAGAAGACGGCCAACCTGACCGAAGCTGCTGGAAACCGGAACGAAACGGAACTGGGCCAACGGCCACCAACTACGCGAAACGCAGGGCAAAAGCGAATCTCAGGCAGCCTGGCAGACAACGACGAAAAAAAAACGTAATGTACCGGTCAAAGACCCGGTACAACCTCCCTCTGCAAACCTCAACACACCCAGGCAGGGGAGAACACTCGGTACCTCAGGGAACCAAGAGAAGACGAAGACCTCCGAAGAGTGGTGTTCCAAGGACGTCCAAGAGAAACTAAGAGGGGAAACCCCTCGAACAGGGAGCAAACTACCCTGACTGTCGGGCCCGACAAGAAAAAAGAGAGAGAAGACTCTCTCAGAACAGCCACCTAGGGCGCAGAGGTGATCAATCTCTTTGCCCCAAGAAACCCCCAGGAACACCAACTCCTGGACCAACCGTTCCCCGGAAAGCCTTAAGCTGGGACACATGGGCTTTCCTAAACACCCTGCCTGACTGGGGATCAACCAGCAGAGCAGTCACCGGTGACAAAAACCTGTCGATGCGGTGGGGACCAGACCACCGATAGCACAACTTTGCAGCTCTTCGTTCCGCGGCCGAACTGACCGGGTGAGCCTGACAAAGAACCAGATCTCCAACCTGAAAAGGGTTAGGAGTACGACCCTTATCATACCTCCTCCTTACTCTCTCTCTAGCACGTAGCAGGTTGCGCCGAGCAGCCCGCCACGTGGACACTACGTCAGTGGCACCTGGCGTAGGTAGAAGATCCTCTAACCTCCACAAGTTGGACAAAGGGTTGTTAGGAGGGTAGCCATGTAGAATCTCGAAGGGAGTGGCATTGTGACTCTCATGCTTGGAAGAATTAAAAGCAAGCTGGAGCCAAGAGAGACTCTCATCCCAGGTGTTCTGCTTCTCAGCATGGAAGGTAATAAGGGCAGACCGAAGATTGCGGTTGAACCGCTCTGCATGAGAAGGCTGTGGGTAATAAGGAGAGGTAGTCACATGCCTGATACCATTGCCAAAACAGAACCTACGAAACTCGTGTGAGGTAAACTGGCTACCGTTGTCGGACACAAGAGTGGAAGGCACACCAAAGTGCTGGAAGAGTTGGGACTGGAGAGCACGGATGGTGAGCTTAGCCGTGGCACTCCGAAGTGGGAAAAGCCAAACGAACTTCGAGAAAGCATCCACACAAACAAGTAGGTAGGAGCTACCTGACTTGCTACGGGGAAAAGGACCCACGTAGTCGATGAACACCTTCTCAAAAGGACGCTCGGCCACCTCAGAAGATAACAACCCTAACCTTGCATTCTGACTAGGCTTGCTGAGAGAGCACAGGTGACAAGCCCGCACTCTGCCAGCAACATCCCGGTCCATGCCCTTCCAGATGAAGTACCTACGAATCTTAGCGATGGTCTTATGAATGCCAAGATGACCGCCCACAAGAGAAGAGTGATAATATTGAAAGACCATCGGTACTAGATGACTAGGCAGCACTACACGGGGTTCACCCCTCTGTCGAGGACGGCAACAGAGTACCCCTTTGGACAGAAAATAGGGAGGGTGGGCACCTCCCTCTTGAAGCTCACCTAAGATGACTGACAGCTCAGGATCTTTCTGCTGATGGGACAGTAGGTCGTCAAAAGCCAGAGGAAAATCCAGAAGAACAGCACCACACTGAGCAACAGCCTCAGTCGGTGGATCACTGGGTTCATGGTACATGCGGGAAAGAGCATCCGCGATGACATTCTGGGTACCCCTAAGATGTTGAACTCGGAACTTAAAGGCAGAAATTTTGACCACCCAGCGACCAATTTTCCCAAGCTGTCTGGGATGGGCTAGAAGCCAAGACAGTGCCTGGTTGTCCGTCTCCAGCAAGAACTCAGCGTGTTCCAAGAAACGCCGAAACTTGTTCGTACCGAAGACAACAGCCAGACACTCTAACTCATAGATGGAAGAAGCTTTCCTTTCCTGGTGAGACAACGTCCTCGAAGCAAAAGCGATGGGCTGCCTGACCCCATCAAACTCCTGAGAAAGAACAGCAGCAATGGCGGAGGAGGAGGCATCAGTCTGAAGAATAAATTCTCTGCTGAAATCAGGCATACGCAGGACAGGAGGTTGCATGATAGCCTCCTTGAGAGCATCAAAGGCAGTCTGCTGAGCTTGGCCCCACACAAAAGGGACACCTTTCTTTCGCAGCTCGTTCAACGGGGCAGCAAGCTCGGCCACGTTAGGGATGAAGCGACGGTAAAAATTCACCATCTCCACAAAACGGGCAATCCCCTTGGCATCTCTGGGAGGAGGAAAATCCCGAATGCCCTGGGTCCTCGCAGGATCTATGCAGACGCCTCGAGAAGAGATAAGATGACCCAGAAAAGAAATCTCAGGACGAGCAAAAGTGACTTTCTCTGGATTGACGGTAAGGCCAGCTGATTTGAGGCGACTAAGAACTTCCTCCAGATGTTGCATGTGTTCCCCGAAAGTCTCACTGTAGACAAGAAGATCGTCCAGGTAATTGAAAACAAACTTGAACTTCACATCATGGAAGATGGAATCAAGCAGACGAGTAAGAGTCTGGGCAACCACAGCAAGACCCATAGGAACCCTAGTGAACTGGTAAAGATTCCAGGGAACACAGAAGCTAGTCATAGGCCGTGATTCCTTCTTCAATGGAATCTGATGGTAGGCCTGGTTCAAATCGAAAACACTGAAAAACTTAGCCTTACCGAACCAATCAAACGCAGAATGCAAATCAGGCAGAGGTCAATAGCGACCTTAGCGTTGAGCCTCCGATAATCCATCACAAGCCTAGACTTACCATTAGGCTTGGGCACAAGAAAAGCTGGACTGGCATAAGCAGAACGAGACGGTTCAATCACACCCTTGCTCAGAAGATCCTCAATCATAGCCCTCATAACCTCCATCTTTGGGGGAGCAAGTTTGTACGGATGACTTCTAACTGGCTGAGAATCGGTGAGGTGGATCTCATACTCCAGAAGAGAAGTGACCCCAAGCTCAGCCGTAAGCACATCAGGAAACTGCAAACACAGCCTCCTAATGGCCTCCGCCTGCTCAGGGGGGAGATGACCAACCGGATCCACCTTGGGTTGTTCGGGCTCACAACCCACCTCTCTGACTGCAGGAGGGCAGTCAGAATCACCTACTAGAGGCACCAAAACTCGCCGATTAAACTTGAAAAATATCTGGCGCTTCTGGAGGTCAAGCACCATACCACTCTTAGAAATAAAGTCTGCCCCTAGGATACAAGAAACCGCCAGGTCCTTGGCAACAAGAAAACCCCACCTCCAGGAAAATCCTTCAATTTTAAAATGTAATGACGCCTTTAGAAGTATGGGTAGAGGAGTTTGGGATGCCGTCCAGCAAGTAATAGAAGAAGGCTCGGTGTGCCTGACAAGTCCTAAGGCGTCAAGGGACTCAAAAAGAGAAAGGCTGATGATACAGCATGCCGAACCAGAATCAAGAAGGGCTCGACACACCGTACCACCAAAAGATACAAAAACGCCAGGACACACCGAGGTGACCGCACTAAGTCCCAGGGAAGCCATGCCAGCAAGGCCCGAAAAATCCCCGACACTCCTGCTATGGGCACGTGTCAGAGGCAAATGGCCACGGTCAGTCGCAACAACGCGGGGAGCTACTGTGGAGGCAACCCCCCGCGCTGAGCATTTCCCGCCCCACGACCTCGAGCACGTGGACAGTCACGTCGAATGTGACCAGGTTGGCCACAAGCAAAGCACACAACCGGAGGCCGAGAACCACGACCCTCCACTGGCTGACTCACACCTACAGACATAGCCGGTCGACGGGTGGGGAGAGCACTATGACTCTCAGAATCCCTCCCTTGCTGGTCTGAGAACTGCACGCTGCGCGAAACAATGCACAGCTGATGCAGCTCCCGAAAAGTCGAAGGAACACCAGCAAAAACCAATCTGCACCGTTCTTCGGGAGAAATGCCATCCAGGATGACACGAACGGTGTCAGCTTCAGAAAGGGTGAGGCGCAACGCTTGACGAGCTTCCTTGACTGAAGAGACATAGGCTGCCAGAGACTCGCCCCTACCCTGCGACCGATAAAATCTGTCCATGACCATCCTCTCCCTGAGTCGAATGGGAAGAAACGATGAAAGTAACTCTCGATGGAACGAGTCCACCGAGGCATCACTGGCCAAGACAGAACTCAGCAACTCCCCAACGGGACCTCTGCAATACGGGAAAACCAGACGAAGCAAGTCCCCAGCCTGCATGCCGGGCATCTCACTAAGTCTGAGAAAGGCCACCAGAAACTTGAGAAGCTCCTCAGGATCCATCCCATCGATCACAGGGAGATTCTGGATCATGGGCGTGAGAGGGTTAGGTAGCTTGTGGTAGCTCAGCTGCAGAAGAGCAGGAGAACCCAAAGAAGCAGACGGAACGGCAGCTGGAGCCGAACCACAAGCAACCCCACCAGAAACGCCTGCAGGCTCAGAAGGAACCTCAGGCACAGTGAGAGCCGTTGTCTCAGCCTGCGGCCTCGACACATTAGGCGAAAGCGCGAAAGCAGGCCGCTGACCCAGACCCTAGGAGTCGTGGACCCGGAGAGTGCCTGAAAAATCTCCTCCAGCCTAGCCACACTCTCCAAGATCCACGCCCTTCCAGATGGCTCCAACCCCGGTGCCCGGTTGACCAGCCTTAAACGGGCAAGCAGATGCCCCAAACGTGCAAGGCGGCAGGCCCGGTCACGACCTACGGGAGGTTCAAACTGCAGATCTTCCAAAACCCCTTCCCAATCTTCCACCTTACGTTTACAAACCAATAACTCCTCACCAACCTCCAGTAGGTCAGACCAATCCACCGCCGTACCCGCGGACAACTGCTCCCGCAGCAACCTCCGGAGATTCAGAACATCACCCTCCGGAGTCACACCACGCGACCTCAACTCAAATATCAACTCCTCCTTGACCAGGAGGGCAACATTCTGCAGATAGGCCATCTCGCAAAACAAAATTCTCAACAATATACACAAAAAAACGACAACTCCAGGGTCCAAGACGAACTAAACCCTCAGCCTACCAAGCCACTGCCGACCACTCCAATCCACCCATGAAACCCATTCAACAAAGTAACCAAGCGGATTGCCTAGGTTTTTTTTTTTCTAAGTTAAATTATTTATTTTCTAATTGTTTTTTGTTTTTAAATAAGTATTTATTTGTTTCCTTAATTTTTTTTTTTTTTTTTTTTTTTTTTTTTTTTTTTAAAGTATTACCAAGACACCTTGACGGTAGGTCGGCCAACCATGGCCTACTAACTGGCAAACACCCACCGTCAACAACTAAGAGATTTTTTTTTTTTTTTTTTTTTTTTAGGCAACCACGCTCTGCTACCAATTGAGACCCATCCCCCCCCCCACCAAAGCTGGAAAGCGTGCCAACCGGGGGATGGCTCAAAACAAGTCGAGCGATGGGATCACGGGTGGCAGTTGGAGGGTCAAAATAACACTCGGCAGCTGAGCAAAACTAATTTATTATTAAGAAAACAAACTGGCAGGCAGAAGGCCACAACAAAAAAGGCATAAGGCCACAATAAAAATAGGCAGAAGGCCACAATATAAATTCTCACTTAAATAAATAACAAACACTAAAATTACCAAGATACTACACAATAATAACAAACGCTATAAATACCACAAACTCTAAAAATACCAAAATTTAACAATTAATCAACTACAGGGTGTATGGCCTATCTGCAGTTTAGCCTGAGACACCCCAAAACGTAAGAAAAATATTAAGCCCCAAATAAAAGTGAAAATTAAAAAAACTTTTGGATCACAACACTTAAACCGGCAATTCAGCCCACATCCCATGATTCCACCGGGCCAGGGAGTAAGCCGGAATCCCTGGGCAGCTCCGAATTAAAGTAAACTAAAAGCACAATAATCCCCTTTTGGTGAAAGTTTAAAAATTAAATAATTTAAAAGAAAATATAACACGGTACCGTTCGAGTAAAAATTCACTTCAAAACCCCCCCCCCCTAATACACTTAACAAAAAAATAAATAACAATAACTAGGCCTAAGCATATAAATAAAGAATAACAGGATTTAACAATGGGGACCTAACAAATATAAAAATCTAAACAAATGTAACAAGAAAATAAACTAATTAAAAATAAATAACAATAAATATTAACAGCGAACGTTCTTTGTGTATTTTAAAGTTTTTCTTTCTTTAATAAATAAATATGTCCCCAATGGCTGTGTTGCATTAATCACTGTTCAGTCTTAGGCCTAGGCCACATCAACAGCTCCACCAGCATTTTTTTCTTCTTTTATAAATATTTCACTTCCATCAAAACCCCTCAGCTCAGCCGCCGGGAAACAAAAAGAACACACTGACCTGAGGACTGAAGAAAATTGCCCCGAGAAGTAGAGAGGGCAGTGAGGTGCAGAGCTCGCTCAATCACATGGTCCCCAGGCCAGGCTCGCAGTGGTATAATGGTAGACCATCCCCGGACGGCAGGCCGAGGGCAGAAACGTCCTACTCAAGGACCCTGGAGTTTTGGGAACCTTAGCCTAACATAGTAATCTCAGCAGGCAGAGCCAAAGACAAAATGACGGCCAACCTGACAGACGAAGGCTCCAGAGAAACTAGAACTACTCGAACAATCTAGAAGACGGCCAACCTGACCGAAGCTGCTGGAAACCGGAACGAAACGGAACTGGGCCAACGGCCACCAACTACGCGAAACGCAGGGCAAAAGCGAATCTCAGGCAGCCTGGCAGACAACGACGAAAAAAAAACGTAATGTACCGGTCAAAGACCCGGTACACCATTCCATAGTCATGGAACAGTTTTATATATAAATACACGCGCATTTATAATAATTGTGGTGGTAACATAAGCTATAATACAAATAGTTTTAAAATAATGAATAATTTTTATAAACGAATAATATATTCGTAAAACGGCTATGTTGAGAAAAAGTAACAACAAATCAGAAGAAACTACGTAAATCTACCTTTAGTATCAAAATATATTTGACTAATAGAAATTTTAAATGCTGGCAAAAAAAACAAAAAAACAAAAAAAACACGTAAAAATAATTTTTAATTTAATTACATAATAACCGATTACCTTTTACCTCGGGCTGTTGTGATTATTGGTATACAGCGGTCCTTGTATGTATATATAGTCATTACATATGCCAAATCATAGCATAATATTCCAGATAGGCCACTTAGATAACAACCTACTGAAAGCACATGTACGAGAGAGGTGCACTGAGTGGTGCAAATGAGATAGAGAACTAATCTACCCCACTGTATAATTCCATTTAATGTCATGGCAACTATTAAGGAAGACGGTTGGGAACGGGCTCAGCATAACACAAAGCCCCGTCCATAACGTCATTAGCAGCAGTGACCATTGGTTGGTTTGATTTACACTGAAGAATCAAGTTTACTATGATTCAATAAAATCATTATTTTATAGTCAAATAAAAATCAATAATTGTAATAACACGTTGAATAGCTAAGTACAGACTTGTACAGTTCATAAAAATTATAATCGACAGCAAAATAGTCTTTAGGAAGTTAAACCTGGGCCTAAAGAGCGGAATTAGGTCACTCCCTTGTTGTAATGAAGTGCAGTAGTAATGAAAATTTGATTCTATTTTAGAGTAGAACCAAACATCAATTTCAAATTAAAAAATTGAATTTTACGTTATAACAGTTACAGCTAAAAAGTTACAGCTACAACAGTTACAGCTACAATAGTTACAGCTATAACATTTACAGCTATAACAGTTACAAATGTAACAGTTACAACTATAACAGTTACAGCTATAACAGTTACAGCTATAAAAGTTACATCTATAACAGTTACAGCTATAACATTTACAGCTATAACAGTTACAAATATAACATTTAAAACTAAAAAAGTTAAAGCTATAACAGTTACAGCTATAACAGTTACAACTATAACAGTTACAGCTCTAACAGTTACAGCTCTAACAGTTACAGCTATACCAGTTACAGCTATAAACGTTACAGCTATAGCAGTTACAACTATAACAGTTACAGCTATAGCAGTTACAGCTATAACAGTTACAGCTATAACAGTTACAGCTATAACAGTTACAGCTATAGCAGTTACAGCTATAACAGTTACAGCTATAACAGTTACAGCTATAACAGTTACAGCTATAATAGTTACAGATATAACAGTTACAGCTATAACAGTTACAATTATAACAGTTATAACTATAACAGACCAAAATACTTATAACCGTCGTCAGAGATAGAACGTCAAACGTGTCTCATTAGTGACATCCCAGCAGACACATCATTAGTGCTCCTCTTGACGTCTTTGTTTTATTTAGCAACGACAACACAAAATTGTTTCAATGTACAATCACGTAACCTCGGCTTGAGGTAAAATTTGTTCATATTCTCACAAAAACTGCAGAGACATTATTTTAGTAATGATGGTCATTTGTTTATACAATAATCTTTTTTTATATTTTTAATAACATGACATACTTATTTTAATAGCGTTGTTATTTTTGAAGCTTCGTCAGATAAATGTTTTCAGTTCGATCTCAATTAGTCATAGTACATTTTGAAAGGGATCAGCTGATAGCCACCGGCTGTTCATTTGTCATTGGGCAATTCATTAATGACACTTTCCAAGGAATAGTCTGCCTTAGTTTGTAACAATGACTACATTCACTCATCTACACTCGTCAGACTTATTCTAAATCCATATTCACCCCTATACCTTCTGCATCCTATGTATAAATAAAATTACATAAAATAAATACCTATGCAGTAAGTTTTAATAAAGCTTTTTACATAACACTTTAATAAAGTATTTGGAGATATAATTGATATGATTAACGCTATTTTAATCAAAAAAGAAATATCAAATTTAAAAAGTGTTATAACGAATGTATAGCTTTAAATAAATTAATTAACTAAAGCACTGTATTAACGCTTAGTTATATGACGTAGACAATAATGTTGTACCATAGAAAACTATGAGATATATAGTTTCATGTGTAATTGATATTAAATGTATTATTTCATTTTGGCTTTTTAAGATGTTGTTGAAAATTTGCTAAAATTTAAACAATTGACAATTATGGAAAACAACATCCTCCTAACATTTACTATATGTACGTTTACATGTGATGGTGTATGTAAATCAACGCCGTATGTCTGAGAGTGAGTAGGAGGGATAAACTTCGAAGAATATTTATTTCAATTACCACTATTGAATAAAATATTGTCTCTTTTCCGTTAATTCACTATCATAACCATAACTTGGGTTAACCTAACATACTATACCTACTATAACCTACTATAATACTATACCATACTACTACTATAATACTATACTATACCATACTATATCTAACCTACTATAACCTAAACAAACCTAACATATCCTAAATAAAGTTGTGGTAGTGAACTAATGGAAAAGGTCCCAAATCAACGGTATTATTTTTATAAAGTGAAATGTATACTACATAAAGTTGTACTATGTACAGTTAAAATAAAACTCTTGTTATAAAGTCGAAAAAGTTTACTCGCAGATAATTACGGCACGTCTGCCCATTGTTAACAGCATCCTTTCCTCAAAATATGACGTTCTACAGTTCTACTATAGCTCTACTAAATAGACACAATCAAAGACAATTCAGTTTATTATATCATAGGAGTTTATTTGCAAAATATTATGGCAAGTTTACTCTTTGTTAAAAGGCCTATAAAGGGCCTCCATAGGGGTTTATGATTGCCAATAACAGTAAAACACAAAGTATATACGTGAAACAGAAATATTAACAGGACAATTTACTTCATATGAAATTGGCCTTAAAATATCTTATATTGCACTGCGAGATACGCCCGCGTTAATATCCCTATCACCAGCATTGTAAACTTCACCGGTCTTGCGTGATTTGTATGAGAGTCACAAATAACTGTTCCTACTATCAGAACTATACCACTTATTTAGCAATTATTGAAATGTTATTAAAAAATTAGTCCCACATATACTAATCCCCTCGAATATAAAATACCTATTTAGAACCTAACTAACGAGTTTTATAACCTATACTTTAAAATAACAACTGCTAATAATTGTAAAGCTAGAATATATTGAATTATGATACTAAATTTTGTTGTAGCTTTTAAGACATGTAACATTTAAAAATATTTTACAACCCCATATTGATTGTAAATATAAATTATGTTATATATTGAGTCCATAAACACTAAATATGCTTTAATTTCCTTTATTCAATTTAATTCATATCAATTTATTACAATGTAGTTTTTTATTAATAGTATTTTTTTATTCTATTCAATACTTAATTACCTTTTTATAATGGTGCACAGTTACAACCCCAAGCAAATGCATACTTAAACAAATTTAATTCGTTATAATTGGATTGTTCTTAATATATATACGCCAACTGGTTCAGCTGGTGATCAATTGGATTCAATTGTTGGCAAACAAAGCTGACTGAGTGCTCGGAGTTTCCGCAACCACAAACTTGCCACTCTATTCGCTACTGAACACTTCGCCAACAAATGGCCCACGCCTTTATTGGTTTATGACAAAATAATTAAGCGTAAGAAGTGAAAACATTTCTCAATACACAAATTTGGGTAATAAACACATAAAAACCTTATAACACCCCATGTATCTATTTTTTATCGTAATTATGAAAGAAGGTAGAATCACATACATTTTGTTAGTTCAGTTCTTTAGGTGTGGGACGCCGACACAACTTTATGGGTATTTTAAGGTGAACCTGAATCATTATATGAGTATAGGATGAGTGTAGATGACATGTGTAGTCTGGTTACTAACTGAATTTGACTGTTCTCCAGAAAGGGTAATTTATTAATAGCCCAATAGCCAAGGGCAACTAAGGGACCTACGGCTTTACGTGGAACCCGAACCACGTAGTGTTGGTATGATTCATACATGAACAAATGTGAATTAACAGAACAATAAATTATAAATTTAAAAGAACACTATACTGTTAAAACCAAACAAATGAATGAAACTCCTTAAAAAAAGACAACGTGTTTTCTTAATAATTTGTTTTAATTCGTCAAAGTATTAAGAAGTAATTAGAGCGGTGTTTTAATAACTATGCTTCGACTTTAGTGTGACATATCTCTTTCACAAGTATATAGAGAATGCATATTATGTATCATGAAGTAATTTTCTACTCCATTCTTGAGATTGAGTCACATATGGCTGCATAGTGCTGCTTGCACATGGCCATATGCTATATTAAACGAAGTATACACACATAACAATTTCAAACATTGGAAACATGTTTAGATAATTGACACATTTTAACGATGTTTGAAGGAAAGATATTTATAAATTCCACAAATGAATTATTCCATAAAAATATTCACCATGTTATGGCATCATCGGATGATTTTAAAATTGTGCAAAAATATAAAACAAACGTTACAAATATCATTTATGTATATTAACTAAATGGACACGTCGATTAAAAGGATTTTTAATTATTTATGTTCTAATTTATCTATAATATTAGTAAAAGTATATTTTAAAAATTCCAGAACTTTGTGAAATGCAGTAGTTTTAAAAATGTTTCATACTAAACCTTTATCCAAATAAAATAATCCAAAAATTAGGTTCTTACCACTCATTAGCGATGAATAAATTGAAAAAAACGTAAGTGTTTAAAAATTACTCTTTAAATTGTATCCATTCATGTTAATATAATAAAGGTTTTTTATCTTTTAATAAATGTTTTGTATATTTGAACAGTTTGTTAAATACATTGACGATACTCTATGAGTTGAAAATGCATTTATACAAAAATTAAATTGTGGAATTATCAACGTTTTCTTTAAAACATTCATAATCCACCAAGAACTAAATGAAGAAACTGTATTTTATTCAGTTACCTAGAAAATTTATACACTAAATTACAAATACTGTATTATACATTATATTTTTTCTTCTTGTTTATAATAAATTTCAATCTCGATTTGATACATTATACACATGCAAGTAACATTGCCAATATTAGCTACATTTAGTGAAATACTAATCCTTTAAAAATATTGTTGGAATACTTGTGTAGTTTATATCAATTCCGCATTTTCTTAAATATAAAAACGCATTTTTTTTAATTTAATGCTGAGTACATTTTTAATAAAATTTTAAAACTTTATCTAACATATAAATTGTAGTTATTGTGAGTGACCACTACAAAATGTATGACTGGACCAAAATCAAAGCTCGTGTCTAGAGATGGCCTCGACATCGATGTACCAGAAATATCGAAAATATGTTTTAATATATCATTATATTAGCATCGATATATTCTTTCAATAATAACGACTATATCGATATTTGGATCCTATATATCATATCACGAAATATTGATAATATTGTCTCTTCTCAAAATCATCACTATTCGAAAAAGAAATTTAAATTGCCTCTAATGCGTACAAAACATGCATTGAAATAATAATGTTCATTTATTTTGTTTTTTACGTGAGTTTTATTTAGTTGTGTGTGAGTTGGCAATGCTGACTTTACATTATTATTTTATAATTAACATAATAATCAAAGGTTTATTTAGACTTTTTCATTGAACCCCACAGACCACAACCTGTTTCGTTTAGATAAATGTATTTAATTTTTACATTCAGTCGGCTATTCTAAATAGTGACAGCAAAACAAGGGAGTATTTTTGGTCATGGCATAAGATTTAGTGTATAATTTTAAACAGATAAATCATTTACAGTTCGATTTATCACTTACCCGATATATCGATATTTTTCTTTCGATATTATCGTTAGATCGATATTTGGTTTGTGGTATATCTAATTATTGTTTTGTTGAAAATATTTGCCATCACTATTCGTGTCTGAATGTGTGGATCAAGACTCGTTCGCTGACAACTTGCCACGCAGCCACCCCTGACTTGATTCCTGGTGTGACCACTTTACCCCTGTGCCGCTCAAGTGGCTCGGAAGTCCAACGAGCCTAAAAATAAAAATAAGACCGTCCCATCTTTTGAGTGGAATAGCGTCTTCATTGGGCATATCTCCCCACTAAGGCCATATGAAATTTAAAATAATTTAGTTATGACTGTCAATAGGTTTGTATGTATTAGGGATTTTTCTCGTAAGATCTTCTGTTTTTAGAATTTTTAATATTTCTTTACGCACGAAACTTGGTTATATCAGGGATATACAAAGCAATAAACTCCCTATGGTTTGTTTTACATAAAACGCAGAACTTTACTGTTTCCATGCGCTGTAAAATCTGACAATACGAAATAAGATATTCACTGGGGATTTTTTCAGACTTACATACGTAATTTGACTCTTTTTACTAACTAAGAAACAAAATTATATTTAAGGCAATGGGTAAATTTATCTTAACTGTTTACTTTAAAAACGATTATGATCATTGCTAAATGTTATTTATTTATTAAAATAACATTTTTCTATTATTATTTTATTGAAATATTATTTTTAGAACTGTATTAGTAAATGAACTGAAAGTGGTACTTTTAAATTACGAAAGAATATTAAATTTCTAAAATCTTTAATACAAAACAGTTTTGAATCGTTAGCTTATAATTTATTTAGCTGCAAAGTTTGTCAGAAGGTTGTCATTTAAATAAAGTATAGCTAATTGGCCTATATAGATTTGGTAGATCAATGTAGATTGTAGATGATACCTAATACAACGCCTTCAACGGTTATGGTAGGCAATTTCCGCAACACACGCCCGTACCTGAATCACGTTTGACGCCGTCTGTCAACATTAGACAGCTAAATAAAGCATAAAACCATCGAGTGGTTCACTTACAGTGTATTGACCCAGCGATACACGTGCAATCTAATTTTATTTACGTACAAGTTTATTTTTATATAAATAAACAGTTTACTAACAGTGTGATTGACTAGTTCTCCTGGTATACGCTGATTATTTTTAAAAGTTTTTTTAAGTCTTTCCAATGGTTTAACCTAAAAGCATTTTTGAGCAAAAAATCTAAATACACACATCATATAAATGTCTACAGCTCAACTGACAGCTATAAGCAAGGTCGTTTTATAAACTCTTTATATTAATATATTTACACCAAATAAATCAACATTTTTTTAGTTTAAGAATTAGTACAGCTTTTAATTATTAAATTACATTTTTTTTTAAATTACAAGTGTTTTTATCATCGGTTACATATTAAAAAGGAACTGATTAATATCAATGCATTCGGAATTCAATAGAAATACTCAATTATCATATCTTAATTATTGTTTGTATAGTATTCCATGATTAACAGTACTAATAATATCTATTAAAAAAACAGGAACGAAAATATGGGCGTGTAATTAGTATAAATGAAAGTATGTAGTCATTGTTTAAAATCAAGGCCGACTACTTCTTATAAAGTGTCATTAATTAATAGCTCAATGACAAATGAACAACAAGTGACAATTAGCTGATCCATTTCCAATTCGTTACGGCTCTGATTGGGATCGAACAGAGAACCTCTTGTTTATAAAGTTGGGTCTAACCAACTCGTACGTCTTTTACAAAACCACACTCTGTCATTTGCTTTCTTTGTAATAAAAACATCCGTTTATTTAATTTTAAAAAGTATTGATAATAACACTCTACACAAATTGTAACAAAAAATTAACAGGAAGAAGCAACCAAATACTGGCATAAAACCTGTCAAATTGAAAATTGTGGAATCAGTAAAACACAATTTTGTTGTGATATAAAAACTGTCAAAACACCACATCTGGGAGAATAATTCAAACCTACTTAACATAATAGTGATAAATCAAGTGGGATATATATACCTAATTATTTAATCATATTTCTATAATTTAAAAAAAAATCTAAAAGTTTACAGACTTTAAATCGTAATTTAAGATATATTTACTAGCTGGCTGTGATAACAAAAGTATAAATAGATGTGATGATCCATTTAAGCTATTTAATCTCATTATTAACGGAGGGAGTCCTTAATAAATAAAAATAACTTATTTCATAAAAGTTAAACAAATGTTAATAAAATGTATCCTTATTATTTGGAGAAAATATTGCCAAATAGGCATATTTTGACAAGAATTCATGTGACATGAGAAAACAAGTACTGAGCAAAACTTGTAGTTAATTGTATTGCGATATTTAATAAAAATGTATTTATAAGATCTTAATTATTTGTCATTGTTTTATTAAAAAATATTGGGCGATTTATTTTTTAATAAAGAAAAAAACATAAAATGTGTGGTTCCTTAACCAAAAGCTTCTGTTAAGACAATGCAAAAAAGCAATTGATGGCATAACAGTTAAAATAGAATTTATTTTTTAATGAGGAGATTTATGAATATTCCAATAAATATATTTAAAATTGAAGAAATATTCAATCAATTAAGCTCAGATTTAAAACATAAGAAACATTTATCATAAAATTAGACAATAAAGGATTAATTAAGTCGTTATTGAATACAGACCTGGTTAAATACATTGAACACATTTTTTATCCATTCAGAGCACCAGAGAGGTGAATTTGGACATATTATCCCATGAGATTTGCTGACAACTGAATGTCCCTCACGAAGTTAGTATTTCCAAAATGTCAAAACAAACTAAAATCGTAATATTAATTAATTTATTCCATTTAAGTTTTACAAATAAATCTTACTTCCAGTCTGATTAATTTTATATAAAAACGACATCAAGATATATATTGTGGTATACATAACACAATCTACGATTTATAACCCAAATATCACTGCACAATCATATAAATATACACATACACAAATACAAACGTATGTGAATATAAACATAACAAACACAAAATAAAAATACATTTATTAGTGAAACTGATGAAACAAAAAGAATAATTTATTAATACGGAGGACTAGAAATAAAATTAAATTATAATATAGATATAAAAATATCTTAGTTATATAATATTGTAAAATAATATTCCACAGTTTCTTTTGAGAAATTTCCAATCTCAATTTTAACGATATTTACAAAAGACTTGCTGAAAAGGCCTTTATTAACTTTCGGTCTTCTAATTACGCCTTGACCTAATTATGCTTATTGTGTAATAATAAACTCTTTCACTATCCCTTTTTTCCACTTGTGTTGAAACATATTTTCAGCGTTTTGTAAACAAACAAGTGATTTATAGATACAATTTAGAATTCATAAACAAATTTTCACTGTTTAGTTACGAGTAAATTTTAAATAAATTATTCTTATAAATTGTGTTTAATTAAATTTAATGGAACTGTTGCGATTTCCATTGCAAAGCCCCTAAAACTCAATACGATAAATTTCAATACAGACAGGATATTTTTAAATAAACTTTGTTTTTGCAATTTTTCAGTTAGTTGTATTATTTGTTATTTTTATTTTTAGTTAACTTTCAATTGCATGAACGACGAACTGTCCTATGAATGACTTTATATTACCTGTCTCATAATTTAGCTTTCTATATGCAAGTCAATTATGAATTTAACACTATGGGACACCCCTGCACGCTTCGCGTACCAACCCTGACGCTCAATACACCTCGGCCTTCGACCTCGGCATGTTACATTTGACTACAGATAAAAATATTTTAACTATATAACGTAAAATCACAATACGAAATGTATTTACAGTATCTCACTCACATTACTTGCGTTACTATCTATTTATTAGTATAAATACCCAATGATATTAATTAACCTATTTAAAACGTGTTCATTTCATTTCTTTTTGTTAATGTCAAACATACAAAATAAATATGTTTATTTATTTTAAAAAACCATTGTTATTAATCTATCAACCCAATGTTATCCTTATGGAGCGATCTTTTAAGGGAAATATATACCCCTTAGGAGTACTTTATCATAATGGAAATTCTTTAGTTGTCCCATTTAAAACCTAAAGAATCAGTGTACAAAATGTTAAATCTACATTAGTGATGAGTGAGTTAGTAAGACTGGGTTTTGCATTTTATATGTATTATCTATATATCCAATTATATTGAAAATGTTTTATTTATCTCAGTAAAATTTTGCCAAACCCCAAAGTAATTAGGTTAAAATAATTGTTACAGGATATAGATTTTACTTTAAGAAAAATCGGTTTAGCCAAAAAAATTAATGATTATTGTTTAGTTTGGTATTTAAAAAAATATATGTGTTTTTAATTTAATATTTACCAAATGAAAAAGACAAATTCAACTAATAACGAATTGTCAAATTATTGCTTTTTATTTGGTAACAAAAATTACGTTATACCTATATTTCTAAAATATGTTAAAGCAATATTTGTTTGATGACATCTAATTTTATTAAAATTTCATTTCATTGTAACTAAAACTGTATAGGTATCGTAAATTTATTAAAGATTAACTTTATAAGCTTAGATTTTAACATTTAATTAACAGTGTACTAACACTTACACATTAAATTTTATAAAAAGAGAGGATACAGGTTACACTGAACTGCAGATTGCACTATGGATGTTAGACTAAGTGAACAGTGGTTTAACCTCTCTGTTTGTCTAATATAGTTAATGCACGTTCGTGGGGCGGCCTTAGAGTTTATTGCCAGTCCAGTGAACTCAATGTTGTAACTATGAATGTTACACAAGAGGAGAGACTGGGGTTCTCAGGTTGCATTGTACTGCAGATTGCATTGGGGATGTTAGACTAAGTCAACAATGGTTTAGCCTCTCTGTTTGTCTAATATAGTTAATGCACGTTCGTGGGACGGCCTTAGAGTTTATTGCCAGTCCAGTGAACTCAATGTTGTAACTATGAATGTTACACAAGAGGAGAGACTGGGGTTCTCAGGTTGCATTGTACTGCAGATTGCATTGGGGATGTTAGACTAAGTCAACAATGGTTTAGCCTCTCTGTTTGTCTAATATAGTTAATGCACGTTCGTGGGACGGCCTTACAGTTTGTTGCCAGTCCAGTGAACTCAATGTTGTAACTATGAATGTTACACAAGAGGAGAGACTGGTGTTCTCAGGTTGCATTGTACTGCAGATTGCATTGGGGATGTTAGACTAAGTCAACAGTGGTTTAGCCTCTCTGTTTGTCTAATATAGTTAATGCACGTTCGTGGGACGGCCTTACAGTTTGTTGCCAGTCCAGTGAACTCAATGTTGTAACTATGAATGTTACACAAGAGGAGAGACTGGGGTTCTCAGGTTGCATTGTACTGCAGATTGCATTGGAGATGTTAGACTAAGTCAACAGTGGTTTAGCCTCTCTGTTTGTCCAGTATAATTGATGCGTCTTCGTGGTACGGCCTTATAGTTTGTTGCCAGTCCAGTGAACTCAATGTTGTAACTATGAATGTTACACAAGAGGAGAGACTGGGGTTCTCAGGTTGCATTGTACTGCAGATTGCATTGGAGATGCCAGACTAAGTCAACAGTGGTTTAGACTCTCTGTTTGTCTAATATAGTTTATGCACGTTAGTGGGACGGCCTTAGAGTTTGTTGCCAGTCCAGTGAACTCAATGTTGTAACTATGAATGTTACACAAGAGGGGAGACTGGGGTTCTCAGGTTGCATTGTACTGCAGATTGCATTGGGGATGTTAGACAAAGTCAAAAGTGGTTTAGCCTCTCTGTTTGTCTAATATAGTTAATGCACGTTCGTGGGACGGCCTTACAGTTTGTTGCCAGTCCAGTGAACTCAATGTTGTAACTATGAATGTTACACAAGAGGAGAGACTGGGGTTCTCAGGTTGCATTGTACTGCAGATTGCATTGGGGATGTTAGACTAAGTCAACTGTGGTTTAGCCTCTCTGTTTGTCTAATATAGTTAATGCACGTTCGTGGGACGGCCTTACAGTTTGTTGCCAGTCCAGTGAACTCAATGTTGTAACTATGAATGTTACACAAGTGAGAAGACTGGAGTTCACAGGTTGCATTGTACTGCAGATTGCATTGGGGATGCCAGACTAAATCAACAGTGGTTTAACCTCTCTGTTTGTCTAATATAGTTAATGCACGTTCGTGGGACGGCCTTAGAGTTCGTTGCCACACAAGTGAACTCAATGTTGGAACTATGAATGTTACACAAGGGGAGAGACTGGGGTTCTCAGGTTGCATTGTACTGCAGATTGCATTGGAGATGCCAGACTAAGTCAACAGTGGTTTAGACTCTCTGTTTGTCCAGTATAATTGATGCACCTTCGTGGGACGGCCTTACAGTTTGTTGCCAGTCCAGTGAACTCAATGTTGTAACTATGAATGTTACACAAGTGAGAAGACTGGAGTTCACAGGTTGCATTGTACTGCAGATTGCATTGGGGATGTTAGACTAAGTCAACAGTGGTTTAGCCTCTCTGTTTGTCCAGTATAATTGATGCACCTTCGTGGGACGGCCTTACAGTTTGTTGCCAGTCCAGTGAACTCAATGTTGTAACTATGAATGTTACACAAGTGAGAAGACTGGAGTTCACAGGTTGCATTGTACTGCAGATTGCATTGGGGATGTTAGACTAAGTCAACAGTGGTTTAGCCTCTCTGTTTGTCCAGTATAATTGATGCACCTTCGTGGGACGGCCTTACAGTTTGTTGCCAGTCCAGTGAACTCAATGTTGTAACTATGAATGTTACACAAGTGAGAAGACTGGAGTTCACAGGTTGCATTGTACTGCAGATTGCATTGGGGATGTTAGACTAAGTCAACAGTGGTTTAGCCTCTCTGTTTGTCCAGTATAATTGATGCACCTTCGTGGGACGGCCTTACAGTTTGTTGCCAGTCCAGTGAACTCAATGTTGTAACTATGAATGTTACACAAGTGAGAAGACTGGAGTTCACAGGTTGCATTGTACTGCAGATTGCATTGGGGATGTTAGACTAAGTCAACAGTGGTTTAGCCTCTCTGTTTGTCCAGTATAATTGATGCACCTTCGTGGGACGGCCTTACAGTTTGTTGCCAGTCCAGTGAACTCAATGTTGTAACTATGAATGTTACACAAGTGAGAAGACTGGAGTTCACAGGTTGCATTGTACTTCAGATTGCATTGGAGATGCCAGACTAAGTCAACAGTGGTTTAGACTCTCTGTTTGTCCAGTATAATTGATGCGTCTTCGTGGTACGGCCTTACAGTTTGTTGCCAGTCCAGTGAACTAAATGTTGTAACTATGAATATTACACAAGGGAGGAGACTGGTGGTAGCAAGTTGCCCCGCACTGCAGATTGCATTGGGGATGTTAGAGCATATAATCTGTTGTTGTAATGTTATCTCTTCATATTTTTAGTTGCAAACAAATATTTTTTTCAGCTGTAAATTTAATAATTTTATATTTTTATATTCACTAATGAAAAATTCTGAAAATAGGTTTATATACTAATGTAAAGTAAGGTATTATCAAGAATAAACAATAATAATTTAACTAGAGAATTTAAGTCATCATTGGGATGATCTATATTATGATATCCTCATAATTTATGGGGGATGTTTCCCACCACTAACATTTTACATTTTATAAAAAAAGTGCCATTCTGGTTTTTAGACAACCAAGGAGGTTGTTTTATGACTTGATAATAACTTAATCTGTTGTAAGGGATAAGATGGACAGTTTTATATTTAAAATATGATATTTACCAAAAATATATTTATCCATCAAAATAGTTTGAAATAAATTTTAATTACACCCTGATATGAATCAGACATCCTTTATGATCGGGGAGTTACTGTTAAGCGATATATGAGGGGCAAAAGTAATTCCACATCTATTAAATTTCACCATACGGAATTTGGGAGCCATTTAATAACTTCCAAAGCTTTATGAAGTCATAAAAACTTGGTATGGATGTAAAATTGCTCCAAGTTTATTTAAGAACGACGCTTTATGTACAGGGGTTTTATACCCAAATAATAGTGGAAGTCTGATTTTTAGGATTCCTTACAATGTAAAAGTTTAAATAAACTTTATAACACAATAAAATGTAAATGTATTAATTTGACTAACGGCAACTATTACGCCGGACCTGCGTGTAATATTTAGCGCACAATTACGGGATTTATCAGTGGGGGGGAAACGTTTTACGGCCCCACCACCGTACATCACGGGTGTGCCTCTGACTTACTTCCACATTCTAGCCCCCGTCTAACGGTGTTTATTACTATTTTTTCATTTATTTATTTATTTTTTACCGTAAAAATAAACGTATTACTGCACATGTCTGAATCATTATTACTATCTAGGGGTCTAAGGTTATTTTGCTTGTGGTAACTGCTACTGATAATGTAACGAACGAAGATTGCTATTGCACAGTCAGCACGCAGCCTACCGTCTACCTAGTTTCCAGTACAACGATTCAATAGAATTGGATAAAAATAGTTCTCTCACTCTCATTTCCACCACTCAGAGCAACTTTATCACACCAGTGCTTTTTGTAGGTCCCAATCTAAGCACATCGTCCATAGTTTACTAAACACGTTTTTATTAAATATACAATTATGTTATATTTTTCCTGCTATTAATTATATAAACTTTGTTAAATATTCCGTACCTACCTATATAACATATTTTTGGAGCTACGTGAAACAAATTCAGGATACATAATGTATTCTTACTCACCTTTTCTTCAATGATTATGTGCCTGATGATTTTAGGTAATGCGTAATGTTTCGGACTATTTTCTTGGAGATTTAATTCTGAGGACACTACATTCAAGCACTTTAAGTTTGCCAGTATCATTAAGATTAGATGTTCAAGTCGGTGTCATTCAGAGTTAGTATAGAGACAAAAGACTGTCCAGTCCTATGTGTTTCGGTGTTGTGGTTGTCCTGTTCTATTAAGTTAGTTCGTGTCCGTTGTTCACAGGTTGCGCCAGCTGTCTCCCTTTCTTTCTGTCTCCAGCAAACGCTGACGTAACTACAATAGCCATTAAATAGTACCACAGACGTGCGTCTACAACATATGCATTGCCTTGGACTGGCTGTGTTTTTTATAGGCAATTTTATTACTCTTTATTTATGGTATCTTCCAAACCACTTTAAATCGAGCTTTATTTTTCCGATTCTTAAGACACATAATGACTTCAAAGTAATATATTTTGTCCAATCTATCCAATCTGCTCTTACTAAAGTTATTGAAAGTCCTCGATTTGATATATAATAACATAATTGTCTTCAAACAACATCAATTTTATAAATGTCATTCCAAACCTCGATCTAGCTATATACACTGATTGCTCCTGTGAAGCTTCATGAATGTGGTTTCAAAGATACTTGAATAACAATTTTCTGAAATTTAAACTTAGAACTTAGAAAGATTCTCTGAGGAATTTCCTACCACAAGGCTCCATTACTGGCCCAAATTTCTTCAATTTATTTCTTAATAACACCATTAGTAATCCACCTATTGAATACCTTATATTTGTTCATGACGATTAATTCAAAGAACATACCACTTATGAAGATTGTATAACCCTTCAACCTTCAAGTAATTGCTGAGTGGCGAGATGATAATACAATAATAAATCATTCAATGATCATGGCATTCAGCCGTCTGATAAATCTATAAAATGACCTTGGGGTGACATTGACAGCAAATATACACCTGGCGCGTGTATTTATTTATATTTATATATTCTTATTTATATATTCTTATTTATATATTCCCTTTGTATTTGTTTATTCATTTTTAAGACGCCAATCGTCAAGATATGGCTTATATGGATTTCAAATGAATGTGATGAGTGTAGATGAACAAGTGTAATCATTGTTACTATCTGAGTTTGACTTAGCTCAGAAAAGACTATTTATTAATAGCCCAATAGGCAAGGTAAGTATGGGTCCTACGTACGTAGAATCCGAACCACGTAGCATTGGTCTGATTTTCAGCTATCTGCTAAGTATGACACTCAGTTCTCTTCTCTATCAGAACCTTGCTACCATCCAACATTGACACTCTAGACTTCTCTAGTAGTGTCCATGTCGATGGTAACCATTGAATGGACGCCGTGTCGGTATTAAGAGAACCGAGCATACAACCTATCGTCTACAATCTCCCAAACACTTTGTCCCCAAGTAGCTGGATTACAGCACTGCGCCACCAGTGCCGACAATGCTATTAACATATCTGCGAAAGCTAGGGTTATTTAGATAATCAAAAGAGACCTTTTGTGAGAAAACTTAAACATTACTGTACAAAGCTTTAGTTCTTTGTTCTCTTTGTGTTGGGTCCCAAACTATAACAGTTGATGTACAATGTCGCTTAGTTTACCGTATGTTCTCACAGCTCAATACCTGCCTTCTGTATTACCTGGTCGGGAGTGACACAATGGTGCTGTCAGCAAGGTAAGACTCTGTGTGATGGTCCCAAACTATAACAGTTGATGTACAATGTTGCTTCACCAACGAAATTAATTTCATTTCTTGGTAAAATATCTTTACTGGCAAATCAGAAAATTCAAATTTAACAAGAATTAAAAAAATCAACTTCAAAAAGTTTATGAAAATAAGTTAAATAATATTTCATCAGTTTATTATTTAGACTAAAGTGGATATGTAATTGTTTCTCTTTAGTGATTTGTTTCACAAAAATAACCAGCCTGGAGGCAATTTTTTTTACTCATTATAAATGAATTATAATTGTGTCGGACAGATTGCTACCTACGTGCTATATTTAACACATGTAGGGGTTTCAGCGGTGGAGGGGATACATTGCACTTTCCACCATAGGTGTGACTGATTTCCGCCTTCAATGTTCAATTTCCGCAAGAGTTTACAATAGAAGGAGGGGAGTTCCCGGTAGAGATGAGGGGACTTACAATGGACAAACTGAGTATAGTTCGGCAGAGTAGCTTAAGTTCCCCTTTATCACTGTTGTCTGGACTTTGATGAAGCCATTGTTACTAAACTTACACTTTGTGAAATATAGACTGAACAATGGACTAAAACTTTAGCGCCAATATTAAAGACGTTCGATTTTGTTGGGAAGGTAAGTGAATTAAGTACTCTCAATTTGTATATTAATATATTCTTAAGGTGGTTTTCAATAAATTAATAAAAACCTTGAGCGAATAAAAATATGTAAGATTTCATAAATTATATGGAAAGTTTAAAATTTACAACCAGACAATCACTTACTTAAATTTTTTAAGTGATGAAAATAGTAAGTTGTATTTTAAATAATTAGTGGATCAAATAAAAATATAATATTTTGGCTCTCAGTTCTGTTCTCTTAAAGAAACCAAAGTTTAGTGTTTTATCTACATCAATAAAGCTATAATATTTATTTGCATTTAACATACGCTTCATGGAGATGAAATCAAATATGTCAGCAGGTAAGACAGACTTTTATAAATACTAACATTCCTTGAATATTCATCTTTTAAAGCACCAAGACTCTTAGGAAGAAACGGAGTTATCTTACCAGAATTGAAGCATAATATTCCAAGAGATGACGTTAAAAGAAATAAAATTGTATGTGCTTCTAAAATGTTTTATTGTAGTTATTGACATATTTACTATTTTTTTTACGTTTTTAAACTACATATAATCCCCTTGGACTGTGACCTACTGAAACCTTGAGAGAGATGCAATGAATGGTGGAAGTGAGATAGAGAACCACTCTTACCCTACTTATTCCATCTAAAACTTGTCATGGAATCTAGGTATGAGATAGGCCGCGTACTGGCAGTCCAATAGCAAACCCTATCCATTACGTATTCATTAGTTTGATTAACACTAACCTATCAGGCTTAGAAAAATTAAATTTAAACATTATTTAGTATTGAAATAACAACAGCATAATAAAAAATAATGAACAATGAAAAACAATAAACAAACTTATAACAGTTCATCACAGTTATTTTTATACAGCTAAATCTTCTTGCGGATGAACACAAATAGGAAGTTGAAGGCGGATGTCAATCACGCTTAGGGTGAACGGTGGAACATCCCCTACTCTGCTGAAACCCATACACGAGCTAAATATAACACACAGTTCATAATCTGTGCGGTCCAATCTAATCACATTTCCTAATGAACAATAGTTCGGGTAAAATGTAACAAACATTAGAAAATAATAATTATAACAATAAACTGTGCCTAACGTATTAAAAATATAATCTATGTTAAAATGATAAATATCTTAACTTAGCAAAATCTAAAAAAATTATAAACAATTCATTTACCAATATTTATTTCACTATAAAAATAAGGACAAATGAAATTTATTCGCAAAGAGAAATACATGTGGACAACATACTATTTATGGCCACAAAGCATTTAGGTGCCAACATTAACTCTATTCACAGTACACGAACTATTTTGCGAATTAAAAGTCAATGTACGTTTTATTGGAAACCAAACCAACATTAGCCTTTTCGTGACGTTTAGACAGGATATAAACACTTTTTTCAACATAAAGTTTAGGATATTTTCAATTTATTTTTCCTGTTGTGATCTCTGTTTCTTTATCACTGTTATAAGCTCACATATTTTTATACTATAATTAGTATATGCAGGTGGCAATCTGCTTGATTAATAATGCATATCCTTAAAACCACAATTATAAAAATGTAGTAAAATTAATATAAAAGACCTAGGATAAAATACATATTATGACAAACAGTCCATTACTCATGTGATAGCCAATGATCTGTCCAATTAGTGACTCATTATTTATGTCAATAACCGACATGTTCTGATGTGAACCGTTTTATTATGCAGATTGGGAACTGGCAATTGTTATCTGCCGGCAACCACTGAGTTCGGTTTATTTACGGTTTACACTACACAGTTAGTTTACACTACACTGTTGGTTTACACTACACTGTTGGTTTACACTTCACTGTTGGTTTACACTATACTGTAGGTTTACACTCCACAGTTAGTTTACACTACACAGTTAGTTTACACTACACTGTTGGTTTACACTCCACAGTTAGCTTACACTACACAGTTAGTTTACACTACACTGTTGGTTTACACTACACTGTTGGTTTACACTACACTGTTGGTTTACACTACACTGTTGGTTTACACTATACTGTAGGTTTACACTCCACAGTTAGTTTACACTACACAGTTAGTTTACACTACACTGTTGGTTTACACTCCACAGTTAGCTTACACTACACAGTTAGTTTACACTACACTGTTGGTTTACACTCCACAGTTAGTTTACACTACACAGTTAGTTTACACTACACAGTTAGTTTAAAATACACAGTTGGTTTACACTACACACCTAGTTTACACTACACAGTTAGTTTACACTACACAGTTAGTTTACACTACACTGTTGGTTTACATCACACAGTTAGTTTACACTACACAGCTAGTTTACACTACACATTTGGTTTACACTACACATCTAGTTTACACTACACAATTAGTTTACACTACACATTTATTTTACACTACACTGTTGGTTTACACTACACTGTTGGTTTACACTACACAGTCAGTTTACACTACACAGTCAGTTTACACTACACAGCTAGTTTACACTACACAGCTAGTTTTCACTACACAGCTAGTTTACACTACACAGTTGGTTTACACTACACAGCTAGTTTACACTACACAGTTATTTTACACTACACAGTTAGTTTACACTACACAGTTAGTTTACACTACACAGTTAGTTTACACTACACTGTTGGTTTACACTACACATTTGGTTTACACTACACTGTTGGTTTATACTACACTTGGTTTACACTACAAAGTTAGTTTACACTACATTGTTAGTTTACACTACACAGTTAGTTTACACTACACAGTTAGTTTACACTGCACGTTTAGTTTACACTACACTGTTGGTTTACACTACACAGTTAGTTTACACTACACTTGGTTTACACTACACAGTTGGTTTACACTACACTTGGTTTGCACTACACTATTGGTTTACACTACACTTGGTTTACACTAGACTGTTGGTTTACACTACACAGTTTACACTACACAGTTAGTTTACACTACACTGTTGGTTTACACTGCACAGTTAGTTTACACTACACTTGGTTTAGACTACACAGTTGGTTTACACTACACAGTTGGTTTACACTCATATTGTTACAACTTTCTTTCAAATACCATATTTTATTATTTTTGCAAAGGATCCTTCTTAACCTTACTCTGCCCATTTCCCATAGACTATTGTTGATCTGTGGGGGAAGCTTATTCAGGCTGAGTAAGGGGGAGAACCAGTACAGTAGAAGGTAAACCTTACTGATTAATACTTCCATTATCTCTGACCCACGCTCAAAGTCCTGACGTCGACTGCTCGACTACCACCTCACCCAAAAGATGTCTCTACCATTGATATATCAGTGTTTAATGTTACAATTACCTATATCGAGTTATCAATTAGTTATGGTGGCGCAGTGCTGTAATCCAGGTACTTGGGGACAAAGTGTTGAGGAGATTGTAGGCGATAGGTGCTATGCGCGGTCCTCTTAATACCGACACGGTGTCCGCTCAATGGTTACCATCGACGTGGAAACAACTAGAGAAGTCTGGGGTGTTTATGTTGTATGGTAGTCAAGGTTCAGATGTTGAGTAGGGAGACAACTTAGTGTTTGACTGATCAGTTAGCTGAAAATCAGACCAACACTAAGTGGTTCGGATTCCATGTAAATCTGTAGGTTCCATAGTTTCCCTGGATATTGGGCTATTAATAAATAGTCCTTTAAGAGGTAAGTCAAACTGAGATAGTAACAATGACTACACTCGTTCATCTACACACATTCGCCCCTCGCATTCGCCCATATATCTACGATCTGGGCGTCTTAAAAATGAATAAACAAATACAAAGGATATATTAACTACTTTGACTCTTATTCACTTCTTAAGGTAAGTAGACCACCAATCTATGCATATTATATTTAGAGTGCATGATTTATTTCGTGAATAAAAAAAAATAAAATTATGTAATTATCTCACATGAGTACACCCAGATGGTGGGGTGAGTAGCACAGCAATGACTTCCATCTCTCTCATTATTTTGCAAACTGTGTCCAGATCTCCTTTGGAAAATCCAAATGTCTTCCCAAAATCCACCCATCCATATTTTCTTATATCCTATTGGTCACCTTACAACTGGTCTCATGTAAATAGTTTTGCTGGGCCACCTCCTTTTGTTTATTCGATGTACATTTTCAAACCCACTCCAACATTCTACTCTTCAAAATAACCATTTTATTGGGCTCCTTTACAATTGTTCGAGCTCCAAACTATACCTACTTCAACCTCTTTCTTAAAGTAATCAGTAGGGAATTGAACCCGTGACAATCTGCATTGAAAGCAGAATTGCTAGCCATGAAGCAAGCAAGATGTCTGTAATAGAAATAAATTTAATATAAGGTTAAGTACATTGAACAATATTTACATTATTTTGTTATTTGTTTAGTTAGTATACGAAAATTTTACTTATAATCAATTTTATAAATACAACTACGTTGCTAAATAATAAGTTTTATCCAGTTTGGATTGATCAGCACGTACATTAATCAGCACGTACATTAATCAGCACGTACATTAATCAGCACATACATTGGTTGGAATTAATAAAATAACTAACGATATTTACCTTGATACAATTTAAATCACTGCTGACAAAGTGTTTTTGTACGCCACAAACCACAGATTTGGTCCAATCAGTATGGGCTGAAGGCAGATCTTGTCAGAGAGATCTCGTTTGGTTCCATGGATTATCTGTGAAGGGATTGAAAGGATATCTGTAGTCTGAGATTTTGATAAACATATCAAGGTATTATGTAGTAAATATATAGTCTTACAAGGAACGAGATGCTTTTATGTAGTTATTTTATTCACAATACAATTTATAGCACTCAACTAACATATATGTTACCAAACTTACCGGACGTCATGAATACTTTTTCATGGAACTACCTCTTATTCGGATTACGCAAATGAACTCTTGGATTTGATAGAACCATTCAACGTACTTAATGATGCACCTACTACCTACCTGACTTACGGAACAACCATTCACTCTACGTCTTTATGAACCTATAAGTCTATCCATAAGACAAAACAATATCTACTTATAATATCAAATGAGACAAAATATATAAGACGTCTTTTCAATCAAGAAGTGTTAGATAACATTTAGTCTGAGCCAATTGAAAATGTTATTTATAGAATGGTGCAGTTAGAAGATAAAGGTGATTTTACAATTACAAGTTTAACACTCCTCACTTCTGCAGTTATACATGTAGGTACACTTTAACTTTATACTATTCTAGGTAGGATTAACTTCCAAACTTTACGTATGATTTATCATATAAACGACAGACCCAAAGTGCACGTAACAATACAACACATTACCTGTCTAAGTTCACTTCAGATAAATCGTATCAACTGACATATTAAAATTATTCAATGCCCTCAACTTTAGGTGAAATATATCCTGGTCCCTTGTGTTTTGTCAGAGGCCATTGGCTACTGTCCAGCCTGACATACTGATATTGTTATTTCACTTCCCCACCCTTCGTTATGGTCCTGGTAGGTCATCAGTATCGTAATATCCTGGTCCCTTGTGTTTTGTCAGAGGGCATTGGCTACTGTCCAGCCTGACATCCTGGTATTGTTATTTCACTTCCCCACCCTTCGTTATGGACCTGGTAGGTCAGCAGTATCGTAATATCCTCGCCCCTTGTGTTTTGACAGAGGGCGTTGGCTACTGTCCAGCCTGACATCCTGGTATTGGCATTTCATAATTCCATCCTACGTTGTGGACCTGGTAGGTCAGCTGTGTCGTAATATACTCACCTCTTGTGTTTTGTATATTGTAGTTCACCCTTATATATTTTAGCCGGTGGGTTTACCAAATACACGGAGGAAGAGCCATTTTACTCTTAATTGAGTTGAGAATCCAAATTGGAAATTTTGCTATGCAACAGATACATTTCTTGTAAATTTAGAATAATAATGATATAATATAAAGAAATTAATCATAATTATACACATTTTGCATTTTATTACTCAAACCCCTTTACATAAACTAAAGAGATATACATAACAGTAAACTGTTGAACACATACAATTCTTTTTGTATACTTTTTCACGAAAAGAAATCAATGAATGGCTGTTCAAATATCCTTTATTTGTGTTTATATGTGTTTTTATTCGAAATATTCTACAAAATTTACTTTTAAATTTAATTAACGTGCACAACTTATTGTGATGTTACGAGATGAAAATCACTTATTTAATTAAATTTTATGATTAGATCATTGCTAAGCGTATACTTTTCACTATCTTAAAAATTAATAAATTAAATTACAATAAATGCAAGGTCATACTTTCTGTGGAAAATTCAATTTGTAGTCTAAATAATTATAGGACTATTATAAATATTTTATTCAATAAACTTTAGACTATTTGAATACCTAATAGGTCATACTTTTACCTACTAAAAGAGGTTTTAGTAATTAGTGTATCTTTGTGTATCTTTAGCTAGAAAACGGCGGTTACAAATATATAAAGTTAAGGAGAGTTAGTGTAAATCAATTTCACAGTGACATAAACGGAATAGTACTTCAATCACAAGTTTGGCCAGTGATACTGGAATCAGTTTAATTAGATAGGGAATGCCGGGAATGGACCAGTGTTTACAGAAATCTGGTAATAACTGCTCAGGTCCAGTTTCAATTACACCACTGTAAATACACCCTACCTCGCTAAATGGAACATCTACTATGGGTTTATAAACTATGGTTTCCCATTAAACGTCTTTAACTTGGAAATGCTTTACAAATTGTAAAAGTGTAAAGATAATATGACAAACAAACTATATTGTACAAGTAGACTTTGAGAGTGTATTTAGTCATATTCAATTTTGGCAGTAGTGATGCAGTGATGTAGTCTAGTTACCATCCACCTCACCACTACACATAATCATTGTTGGAAATACAAGCACTAGTAATTCCCCCCCCCCCCTCTCTCTCTCTCTCTCTCTCTCTCTCTCTCTCTCTCTCTCTCTCTCTCTCTCTCTAACTCTCACTCTCTCTTTCATCACTTTATCTCTTATATCTATCTCGTACTACTCTTCCTCTTTTATCACTCTCTCCTATCACTATCTATTTTCAATATATCTCTCACTTATCACTCACTCTCAACATGTGGATAATTTCATAAAAACTTTGTAAAACATTTCATAGCAGTTTTACATAGAACATAGTTTTGACGATATATATTATCAATAAAATAATACTCAATATGTATCGTATAAAATATAATTTCCCTTTAATATTATTCAAATTGATGGTCTGTTTGAAAACTATAATTTTATGCGTTTCCTATATACTGTGTTTCAAGTGGGTTTACAAGTAATTCCAGCTAAGGTTAAGATGGTTTATGGGGTGCTTCAGCTGAACACGGTTTAAGGGCACATAAACAGCTTCAAACGAGGCACTTGTTATGTACGAAAATGACGCAGTTATAGCGACACTGGCGCCTCTAGTGACACTACTGTTACCTACCGAGTCTTAAGAACAATAACTTGTTTGCCACCTTTCAATCGATTTGTTCGTGTATTGAAAGCTCCAGATTACTGTACAAAAAGACGAACTTAGTAAATTATCTTGTTTTTTCATTAGTATGGTCTCCGTCCCATGATTTTCACATTCTTCTCATTAATTTTATCAATAATTTTATTATATAACTTTAACATACATTTTATGAAGAAATGATTGAAATTCAGTACCGTTAGCTGTCACAGATCAATAGTATAGCAACATAGGTATTTTTCTAGCACTAAAAGTCATCATCTTTGATGGCGTAATAGATTTAAAAATATAGATAGATTTTAAAATTTATTTCAGTTACTGATGGAACAGGAGGCAATAATCTAATAGAATATTAAATTAGACCTTAATTCTTTTCTTTTCTTCAGGTTAACGTCTTAACATAAGTTTCGTCATAAATACATTTTCGTAAATTTTTACGGAGTTTATTTCATGACAATTAAGCCAAAACTCTATGAATGAGTGTTTAGGCAAGTCATAATATTATTGAATGTACCAATAATTCATCTGCATTGTTTATTAAAAATAATACAAAAATAAGATATTATAAAATATACTCAAATCAGACGTATTCCGTTAGAATTTCAATAATACGTTTTAACAATAACCATACAAATTCAAATTACAATAAAATATAAAGCAGGATTACTCAAATCAAGGTAAGTAACACACACTCACACACTACTATTTGTAATGGAAGTATCAAGCTGCAACAAATAGTTATGTTCCGTCATGTTGCAGCTACACGAGTTGGAAGTGGAATCACATTTGACTAAGCTGCATGAGTATAGAAGCACCCTACCTAAACACACACACACACACACACACACACACACACACACACACACACACACACACACACACACACACACACACACACACACACACACACACACACACACACACACACACACACACACACACACACACACACACACACACACACACACACACACACACACACACACACACACACACACACACACACACACACACACACACACACACACACACACACACACACACACACACACACACACACACACACACGCACACGCACACACACACGCGCACACACACACACACACACACACACACACACACACACACACACACACACACACACACACACACACACACACACACACGCACGCACACACGCACGCACACGCACACGCACACGCACACGCACACGCACACACGCACGCACACGCACACGCGCGCGCACACACACACACACAAACACACACACACACACACACACACACACACACACACACACACACAATAATTTGTTGAAATTAACATTTATTAAACTGACTTTTGGCTATAAAAGTGTTTATCTTAATATGTACAATAAAACACGATCTTTACTGATAACGAGATCTACGAAACCACTAAACGGATTTTGATGATATTTGGAGAGATGTTAGCTTTATCATCAAAAACCCAATAAGAGAAGAAAGCAGGCTGAGCTTTCATAATGATGTGATGATTTGGAGAGGACCACGGAGGGAAGGGTAAGCAAGTGTAGAGAACCACTCCAAAGTCAAGTAATGGCTGTTGGCTAATATGTATAATAAATGGAATCAAAGACCTTATAGATAAATATTTACGTATAAACTGAGGACCTGCAATGTTTATAAGGCGTATGTTCCAAAATTCCGATGTTTTTTTTTTTACTTGCAGTTCTTGTTTAATTTCACACTTGCTTCCGATTCAACCTCGAGAGGGAATTGTTAACTGTAGGGGGTCAGTTGTTAATTTTAGCTGCCTTTAAAGATACTCATAGCCACTTTAGTCGAATAATTTCTATTTTAATAAGCAAACAAATTTATAATTAAGTGCAGTTTATTAAAATGCAAATGTATAGCCAATAATAATAGTTGATCGAAAAGTAAAACATTTTGCTTTTGTTTAACTGTGGAAATTTAATTTCCAATTTAAACGTAAACAAAAGCCATTTCAACCCAGCTCATTAAATAATGATGTTAATAATTAGTCACTAATTGTTTTTGTATAGTTTCACATTTTAATAATCAATGTTCAATCACATTAATTCCAGACAGTTTATTAAGTAGTTAATAATTTTCAGATAGTAAGAGTTTTATTATATATTTTAAACATGTATTCAGTATTAAATAAGTATTTAGACTTTTTTTATGATATTACGGTGAAACGGTTAAATGTCACATTATAAAAAGTTCTTTACAGAAAGTAATATTTTGTTTAATATAACGAATGTTGATAATTTAAAAATAAAAATACCAAACACTGACTAATTAAAAAGTACTTTTCACCACAATATAATTTGAAACTTCCGAGTTGGTTCTTTAATATTATACTTAAGAAATTGTCATTAATATCAACTCCTGTAGTTTATCATATTATGAAAACATTAATTTTAATAAAAATGAAACTTTTATCAAAAAAGTTTTGCTGAAAATTCTGGCTAGAATTCTGAAAATGCTATCAAAGTGAAGCAGAAAAGTCTTAGACGGTCTAATATCTTCTGTACTCGTAAACATACAAACATAAGAATTTGTACAGTGACATATTGAACTTGTTGATGCTATCAATAGCTCTTCACCACCTTAGAGGGTTGGCCCGTAAGGAGTCGGTGGAAAATCTGAAATATAAGCATACATCGATGTTCATACTATTTTTAATGTCAACCAGTAGAACATCATGCCGCAAATTAGACCACAAAAGGTTAATCCTAAACAAAATGGTGTTCTATACAAGATCAAGAATGGCTTAATTTTTTTGTCATTAATTAAAACTTTTCGATTTATCACAGACTAGCTGACAGCCCTTGCTTCACTTGCTCACCTCTGCCGTGGATTTCTCTTAACCATCACATCAATTTAAACTCTCAGACTGCTGCCGTTCTCCCAGATAACAAAGTATTATTGTCTAGAAAATACAATATTGTGCAATAATGTCATATTTCGAAAAAAATACCTTGTACATTTCACAATGAATATCAACTCGGCCAAGCTTTTGTACCATGTTTATGTTTTATGTTTACGTTTGAAATAAATTACCAAATTAAATTAATACCTATGCAAATGGAGCAAGTTAACGTTTTAGGGACTGTTTCTACACCTTTGGAATTTTGAGAAATTCTTCTCAATAATTTAAAAGCTAACTTCCCTCCAAATTTCATGAAAATCTGTTCAGTGATTCCGAAAATTCTGTAATAAGACATACTCTAGCCTCATGAAAGCTACTATTTATTTTTGATAGGTTGAACAACTTAAATGAGAGATTAAAATAAAAATTCTTCAATGATAAAAATTTTTATTTATTTTTTTTCTTATAAATAACTTCAACAAATTTGCTGGTTTCTTCTTAAAATAATAATAAAAATGAAAATAAAAAATCTCTTCTTTTATTGACCCAATGGAACATAAATAAATTAAAAACAACTCTTCCAAAATAATAAATTAAATATCTTCTGACCGGAACCTTTATTATTAATTTAACTTTTTCAATAAATTTTTTTAAACTATTAAATCAAAAATTTCAAAATTCAAAATTGTTTATAAATTGAAAATTGCTTGAAATTCTTTAAATTCATTAAAATTGCAAATTGCTTTAAAAATTTAAAATTGCAAATTGCCTTAAAAATTGCTTCTGAGAGTTCTGGAACCAAAAGAAATAACCAGCTTTTAGTGACTTGAAACATTTTCCTTTTCACATACAAAATTTAAAAGCAAAACCAAGAAAATCAAAACACTCTCAGAACTGTCACTAGAAGAGTGACTTCAAACCAGAAACAAGTTTAACCGCGCATGCTTGGTGGATCTTACCCTATCTACTAAAACCCTACTGAAAAACCTAACTAAAGAAAACTCGTAAAAATTACTTACGTAGCTGTCCTGGAGGTTTAAATCCCAAACGTGACCACAACAAAGCTCGACTGGCATACACCCTCTCACTCACACGTGAACAAGATAAAATTGCCGTACCGGTTAAAGAACACCGAACGGTTAAGTCGCCGTGTAGAACAAACATGGTCACTCACTGAAAGATATCGTCAAACTCCCGGAACGCTCGCAACCCTTCCACCAACGGACTTACCCCCTCTTGACTCTAGAAGCTAAACCAACCAATTATAACCCTCTAAACAAGGACATCTGAACAGGTCAGGCTCACCAAACATGTTGCCTTCAGAAAACATGTCGCATGAAATTGATAGGAAATTAACAAACGTGAATATACTGGTTATTTAGCTAATTTAAATGGAAAAAAACTACTTTTTTATTTGAAAGGGGAAGATTCTGAATTTTTCTCAAAACTTGGAGAATTTACATCGAAAACTTTTGGTAAATAAACCAAACTCCTAAACATCTCAGTTCTTACAATATTTAACATTTTCTAAATACAATTCTCTAATTTAATTATAATGAAACAATTAACAATTGTTACAATACACTGTTTTTGTATTTTATATATTACGATAAACTGACTTATTTCGAAAAGACTTTTTAGGTATTTTTAGTGCTGTAAAATATTTATATTAAGTGTGTATTGATTAAATTCGTACAGTTACCATCTGAAATATTCTAAATATTATTACTTATAAGCAAATCAAAGCAGATACTGTTAAATTTTATCTGAATTTCCAATCACAAGCCCTACAGTAATATATATGTCATTGTTGTATTAGTAGGAAACATAAAGCCTTGTTCCTGCAATACCTAACCAACCTGTCTAACTGTCCGAATTCTGTTGATCAAAGTTGAAACACCGTTATACATAGCTGTAAAGGAAACCACCTTTACATGGTTGTCAACTACGTGGTTGGCTTAAATATAACCGCAACCAAGGGCGCTTTATGTACCACGTTCCAAAAATACACACAATCCATTTCTTTAAAATTTCCTATTGAGTAATAATAGTGTAATGGTAAATAAATTGTATAAACAAAAAAATAGATTAAAAATTTTTGTCAGTTCAGGAGTACCACAAGGGTCTAACTTGGGACCTTTGTTTTCTTGTTATCTACTGATGCTATTTCAAATTTCCTGAACTTGGTGGTACGCCGTCAAGAAATGCCTCAGGTGGTACTCTAGTACTAACATGTTTGGAACTACTGATCCACACTCATTCACCCCTTATATTCGGCCTTATCTTAGTAATTAATAATGATGATGATGATGATGATGGATATTATCTTATTTTTAAGGAATATACGTTCAAAAAGGTAGTACATTTTTTAAACCTCATGTGTCCGTGTCCAAGTACAATAAAGTCTTTTAGTAATAAAAAAAGGCAAAAGATCAAATTGAAAAATTCTACTTTATTAAATACAGTTAATCAACATTAACGTTGTACCTACAATTTTCCATTTAACATTTAACTTTGTACCAAAGAGAGACCCAACCAAAGGTGTAATTCAATCAGAGGTTACCTAGGTAATTGGAGACGTAAATGGTTTAGCTAAGCCAAACGTTGAGGTTCAGTGGGATAAACGGCTTTGAGGTTGGAGGCCAAAGTTGGCCTAAGGCCAGGTCGTCGGTTGTAACCACATCGGCCCAGCTGTCGTAAGGTCTCCCGTGTTTGGAGTTATACCTTGTAAATTGAACAAAACGTTAATTATTTTGTTCATAGATTTTATTTAATATCTATTTAAATGAGTTTATGTACTTTAGGCAAGTGATCAGTATTATAAATGTATATAATATATTTTACATTTACAATTAAATAAATTATCTTTTATCCCTAATTAATTAATTAATTCATTAGAGATAAAAATATTTGGTAATAAGAAAAAAGTTGTAAACAGTAATTCGAAATTATTTATAGTAATCACAAATTACAGTCATGCTATTATCACTACCGCCTTGAAGTTTTGGGGAATTCGTAATTTTTAATAATATTCTTGATTCTTGGGTATAATGTGAAATTAAACGCTACAAAACGAACCATGCAACATGTGTACAAATAATGTTTCTATTTGTAGTAGAGTTGAAAAATGAATAGAGAGAAGCAACCCCCTGGTAAAATAAGGATTCAAGGAACATAATTTTGATAGCCACTACTTAAGGAATGGTCTCTAAAGAAAAAATATATTCTACTAAATTTGTTTTTATATGTCAGGTTGTTTGAGAAAAGAAATCTCGTGGTGAGACAGAGAAATTACTTCAGTAGTACCACTTTAATCTGAACCTCTGCAATCCGAACGTCCACTAATCCGAACGCCACTACGATAAAGAAAAAACTCACATGTACAAATATTTATTGATTCAGAAGAAAATATTTGACATTTTTAAATAATTCATGTAATTACTGTAGGATGTATTGATTATTTTTCAGTTTTTATATAAATATTTACCAGATTCTGTTTTTTCATGTTCATTATAAAAGCAACATTATCAAATATATATGACAAGTATAATTTTTATTTACTGTGGTTAATTTTTATATTGTATGCACGTTGTTGAATAAACAATATAATCTTTTACACTGTAAAGCACTTCTCTCTTTTCTTTAAACCTTAATTATGATCTATTTTAGCTATATTTTAATTTTTCATGTGAAAATAATAATATGTCCTGTAATCCGAGCGATCTGATAATCCGAACACCCCCTCCCCCCCTTTTAGCTAGTTCGGATTAAAGGGGTTCTACTACTCGACACACTATTGGATGTGACCTCTGCTTCATTTTTCTTGTGATTTTTCGTAATGTTTTTACAGTTTATCGTTTCACTCATATTTGTTAGTTCAAGCAATGAGTATTTCGCAGTCTAAAAGTGACAGAAAAACTAGTTCCAAAATTGAAATTAGGTGTAAGTTATGTAAAGACACGAGATATATTGTAGAAAAACAGGTTGGTGAAATGTAAGGAAAGATGTACAACTTATATAAAAAAACCCTGGGGCAGATCCTGGAACAAATACATTTATTGGACAACTTCCCATACCACTATCTGGATACGAGATTTTTGCTTGTAGATTGGCATGCTTTGCGGAATTCAGCAAAACGTTGAAGGAAGAGTCAGTTAGCTCTTAATCAAATAATAAACGAATAATAATGTTGCCCTTTTTTCTGAATTTCTCAATAACGTTGTTAAAAAGTAAAATAATATTGTTAACAAGCAAAAATCCTAATTAATATAAAGAATAAAATGTGTATGACCAACTTCAGTATCAGTATTTCAACTTAAATATAATAATCGTGACTTACTTTCACAACTTTTGGACAAAATAGAATATAAATCATGTTTATTCCCAACTTATTATTGTCATATATTCTCAAGATGTTTTGCTTATTTTAAGCCGAATATGAATGCAGATTGGTTGCGGATGACCTGTGTAGTCTAGTTAATAGCTGACTTGAACTTTTATCATGAAGGTTCATTTAGAAATAACCTTATAACCAAGGAAACTAAGGAACCTAAAGATTTACGTAGAATCCAAAATACGTAGTGTTGGTATGATTTTCAATGTAATAACAGGCCTAATAATAATTTATGTTGTGTAGTCTTCTCTCCTACACAACATCCGGACACTCACTGCAACCCAAAACGGACACTTCAGACTTCAGTAGTAGTGTCCACGTCGATGGCAACCATTGTGTCGGTATTAGGAGGAAGGAGTGAGGAATCAATCACCTAAAATCTCCACAATTGTGGATTCCTAAGCAGCACTGCACCACCACTACTGCCAGCTTCTTTAATTAGACATGATTAAGGTGATAAAGTGCATTTTCTTAATTTATTCTCTAAGTAACCAAACATATGTATGGGTAAACGAATGTGGTTATATATCATCATTGTAATTCAACTAAACTGGTAAAACTACACCATTCAAACCCAGAATAAATCTTGAGAAATTATACTTTATTTGTGGAATGCCTGTCTTGACATGACTGCACATAGTGGCATTTTAGTGTACTCTCTCTGAGTTCACACTAGTTGGCAGTACGGAGTTTTTTTATTATATTTTATTTTTTTATTTTTTTTTAACTTCACTCCCCAGTTGTCATGGGCCTACAGGCCTGTGCGTCAACTTTATTCAACGACTGAAGTACCGACCGTTGGCTCAGTGGGGATTCGAACCTTGGACCTTGCCCTCCGCAGTCCGAAGCCTTAGCCACTGAGCCACCACGCCGGCAAAGTACATACGACTGTACGGCCCCCGGCCCAAAGTGAATTCTCTTGTGCGATTAAGTGTGCTATTTTAAGTGATCTACATATTGAGTTCAGGTCCGTCTTTTTCCGTTGTCTGCCTGTGAATACGCCCGACAGGTGATGATGGTGTGAATACGCCACCATCGTTCATCGATAACTGCCCTCAACCTGGGGATAGGCCACTGTCAATGGGTCAATGTCACTCTACGTGTATGGGCGGGCGGGTGGGTGCAGTTCTTTATGCCTGTGTACTTCAATAGCGTTTGCACACTACTAGTCGTCCTGCTGACATTATACAATTAAATAGACAGACCTCCCACCGGAAATGACCTGGACGCAGATATTCCCACGAGCATTGGGAATGTTCTCTTGATAGCGTACATTTATTTTTATCGTATGAGTATACCCTTCACTCTCTTGATTTATTTTTATCGTATGAGTATACCCTTCACTCTCTTGATTTATTTTTATCGTATGAGTATACCCTTCACTCGGCCATAAGAATAACGTTTTGATCTGTGTCGTAAAATAATATGGACTATTTACTTATTAACATAAATCATGAATCAACCATTTACCCATTTATTTTACACATAAATAAATAAGATTCAATTGGAGTAATATGAATATATTTTAATAGTAGCAATACTCAGTTAATTAATTAAATACATATACGGAAATAGATATAAATAAATAGCTTTTACATGGTGCAGATGAAAAAGTAAATTAAATAGATAAAATTAAAAAGACAGTACGAAATGTTTTTGTTTTATTTCATAAAATAGCAATGATTAATTTTTTAATATTAGCTCTAAGTTATCTCAAAGAATAATTTACTGTACTGAAGGATTTGGAGACGTACTGAAAATGTATGAGAGATAATACAATAATAACAAATATTTACTGTTGTACAGTTTTTATAGTAAATACAATTTTGAACTGATTGTTTTAATATAATTTGTAAACAAACTCACAATGCGACTAGCACTTTAAAGTAATGTCACATTGTTTCTATCATAATGAATTACGCGTTGTTATAGAGTACATGTTATTAGGACAGGTAGTAGCCTGGCTACTCTCCATTAGTCCTGTACTGCAGACTAAACAGTGAACGGAGTGACTTAGCTCAAGTTATTGCGTTTTACGCTAGTTAGATCCTGCTCAAAAATGTTTTAGATTTCAGTATAAAAATATACATAGTATTACTAGTTACATCGGTAATTAATTTCGTTCTCCATTATACAGGGTTGGGCAAAAGTTTGGAATATATTAATTAATTTCAAAACCATTGAAGGAAATGTAATGAAACTTTGTAGCTATGGACATGTCCCTATAGCAAACATTTAGACATATTTAAACACAAGAGAGTAAGCCTGAGGTCAAAAGGATGACCCAGTCAGAAAATACAGCCACTCAAAGAATTTAATGTCTGGGTTGGGCAAAAGTCTAGAATATATTTATTAATTTTAAACCCATTAAAATAAAAACAATGAAACTTTGTAGTTATGTACATGTCCCTATACCAAACATATGGACATATTTCACTTGTTTTTTGCATATCCAGGGGATGGCCCAAGAAGGAAGTCTTAACTATTTTATATTTAAGCCTACCTCGAGTTATACCTAATTTTAAAGGTCTTTGTTTGTAAAACACAAGAGTGCAAACCTGAGGTCACAAGGATGACCCAGTCAGAAAATATAGCCTCTCAAACAATTTAATGTCATATAACTAACACTGCTTAATACAAAGGTAAGATAGTTATTATGTTTTACTGTGTAGAGCTATAATTTATCTAACTGAGTATGAGAAATGAAATTTCACAAAAACTATGTAACAAATTATTATAGGCTAGTAATATTCTTTGACTATATTCGGTAAACTTACTGTCAAAAGTATTTTAATAATGTTTTTCTTAGTTTAACTTAGTTAAATAGCATAGCTATTGTTATAATGCAGTCGTTTGTTACGATTGTTAACAATCAACAACATAATCAGTACCAGGGACCTTAAATTGTTAAATAAATAGCCGCAAAACTGAGAATAATTATTAATATGACATTCATTTCTTTGAATCGCTGTATTTTGTAAATGGATCATCCTTTTAACCTCAGGTTTGCACTTTTGTATTTTACAAACAAAGACCTTTAAAATAAGGTATAACTCGAGGTAGGCTTACATTTAAAATTTGTAAAACTTTCTTCATGGGCGATCCCCTGGATATGTAAAAAACAAGTAAAATTAGTCCATTGTTTGGTATAGGGACATGTCCATAACTACAAAGTTTCATTATTTTTCTTTAAATAGTTTTAAAACTAATAAATAAATTCCAGACTTTTACCCAACCCTGACATTACATTCTTTGAGAGGATGTATTTTCTGAATTGGTCATCTTTTTGACCTCAGGTATGCACTTTTGTGTTTTACGAACAAAGACCTTTAAAATGAGGTATATATCGAAGTAGGCTTACATTTAAAATTTTTAAGACTTCCTTCATGGCCCATTCCATTCCCTGGCTATGCGAAAAACAAGTAAATTATGTCTAAATGTTTGCTATAGGAACATGTACATAACTACAAAGTTTTATTGCACTTCTTTGAATGATTTTTAAATTATTAAATATATTCCAGACTTTTGCCCAACCAAGTATATATTTGTAACTAAAAATATTCATGCGTATAATTGAATTTAATATTATATAGTTTTTACCACCAGATTTCCTCATACAAACTGTTGATATACGTTCCTTGGATTTAAATACGAAAAAATTAAGCAAGCTAGGGTTCATCAGCTTGTGTTTATATCTTATGTGTCTCGTGTGAGTAAAGAAATAATTGCGGCCGATTTCACTTAATTTTTAAAAGTGATTTGTACTAATTTGGTAGTTTTTAGGAACCATTATTGTTTACCAATTTCACGATGATAACTAAACAAGAGTTTCAAAATGTAAAACATAAACATAATTTGTATTGTAAACTTACTAAATCTTTTTGGGTATGACTAATTTATATTTGTTTTTATAAAGATTTCGTGGTTTTAAATTGGATTCAACAGAATTATTTTTCAAAGCATAGTTTTATGAATAAAGAGCCAGTGGATCCATTCTAGGAAAATATATTTATTTTACATAATTATTTTATGTTAATGTTTTTGATATATGAATGTCAATAAATTTATGTTAAAGAACGTGTTAACTGTTACTGAAAATTACACATTGCTGGTTATTTAATATGCAATGATTCTCTTCCAAATTTGCTCGCTCTCATACTATTTAACTGGAAGAAGAAATTCCTTTCAACATGTCAACTCAAGCTGCAAACTGATCCTACAAAATCCAACGTAATTGATTCTGATTTACGTTGGATTTTGTACGTATATAGCATTTGGTGACAATAAATCCCTGAACATTAACTTTTTATCTCTGTGGATTTACTTCCCAGAAAGAAGTTAACAGAGTTACTTACTTTAAGTAACTCTGTTTATTACTTTAAGTAACTTACTTTAGGTTACTTACTTTAAGTAATCCTATTTCGTAAGCTTAAGCGGCTGGAGTCATTATTAAAAACTAGTTCTTCCTGTGTCAACCGCGTCAAAGGACTGTTTACAATATGTACAGTTCCCGACATTTCGCCCATGCTACGATGTGGCATCCTCAGTGGTTAGGCTGAGAGACATTGGTCAGCCTAACCACTGAGGATGCCACATCGTAGCATGGGGGAAACGTCTGGAACTGTACATATTGCAAATAGTCCTTTGACGCGGTTGATACTTTAAGTAACTTTGTCTATTACTTTAAGTAACTTACTTTAAGTAACTCTGTTTATTACTTTAAGTAGCTCTGTTTATTACTTTAAGTAGATCTGTTTATTACTTTAAGTTACTTACTTTAAGTAGCTCTGTTTATTACTTTAAGAAGATCTGTTTATTACTTTACGTTACTTACTTAAATAACTCTGTTTATTACTTTAAGTTACTTACTTTAAGTAACTGTGTTTATTACTTTAAGTAACTTACTTTAAATAACTCCGTTTATTACTTTAAGTAACTTGCTTTAAGTAACTTTTTTTATTACTTTAAGTAACTCTGTTTACTACTCTTACAATGTTCTGATCGATAAACTTTTATAACTCTATTATTTTTTGAAATGTTCAGGAAATAACACACAAGAAAAAATATTGTTTAAATTGTATTCAAAATTACTTTCGTTAAATCATTTAACTAATACATAATTTTCAAGAAAATCGCTTTAATTGGTACCAATATATTACAGTGCCATTGATCGTATTTTATTAAAAAGATTATTTCCATTATAGAACATTTAAATACTACGTTTAAAGGGCTACCACGTTAATTTATTTTTTTTTTATATTTCCACCAATAAATACAATGGATAACTATTTTTGTTATCCATATACATAATGGACTTTATAAATATTCCAAATATTGTTTGCCTCCCAGTCATACTTTTAGTAAAGCCCATATATTTAGGTCTGGAAACTATATTTGCTCTCATAATGTCGAGGATAAATGTGACGTGGAATCTTTACTCCAGAAAATCCCTCCCGGATGAATTACCCTCACGTAGTGGCTGTCAAGGGAAGCATTTCACCGGAAACATTCCTCTATTCCCTGAATACTGATATATTTTTCTGTGACGCAAAAACCCGTAGAAACGCACGACATTTTTTGACAATCAATCTTAAAAAATATATTTTACAAATAAACTATTTTAAAAATTGAACAGTTTAACTAATAGGAACACATGTAGACATTTATCTAGTATATTTAAGAATAACTTGTTAACTTTACTCTTCTACAAATTATCATTTAACGTACCTACCTAAACTTCAACTTTTACAACTTACATTTCATTTACTTACTATCAACTTGAACAGGTTTAATTAAATCTGTAGTTTCATGGTATGTACAGTTCTTGATTTTAATTGTTGTTTTTTTATGTTTGATTTAAAAAATATATATCTTTTAAATACATTCTATACAGTAATACTGCTACTTTTAAGTCGTACAAGTTTCAGAGAGAACTTTCAGAAAGCTACATTTGTTTAGTTATCGTTTTACTTTCAATAAAACACTTTAATCACTGACTCTGTCAAAATAGCATTCTTCAAAAATGCGCAACTAACAATTTAAAATGTTTACTATCTTCTACAATTGTTCCTTGTAATAACGCTATGCTCAATTATTCAATAATAATTTGTCGACTTCATAATACAGTCAATATAAAACCCTTCTGGCGATGTTCAGTGGCTTGAGAATACAAACTATAACATTCTTGAGATTCCCATTCGTTGTTGGTTATAGTTTTATTGACAAGAATTGGTTTATAGCGAACCGCAAACATAGTTACAAGTTAATCTATATTTATAAAAGAGGATGTTTGTATATATATTTGAAGTTTATGAGCTGCCAAACCATCCAACCGACCGCCATGAAACTTTAGGATGTTGTCCTGTATATTCCCGATATGATTTCTGTAAAGTTCAATGCAGATCCGTCCACAGGGTCCCGCCCCACAGGCTCCTAAAGATCCCATGTTATTCAAATGGAGAATCTGAATTGTTTACAAAAAACATATGACTGTGTGGTTTAATGTAGTTTCACATGCCATAAGCAGATTGAAGTTCTCACAACAACAGTACTGTATATGTTTTGATTTATTGTAGTTCTACATTTCACCTTGAGAGTGTAGCACACACTACTTTTACTTGATCGGGTGATCTGTATTTGGTGTTAACCTTTTTTCCTCGGTAATTAAAACATGTGGTGAAACGTGAAAATAAAAAATAAATAATTATTTGTTTTGCAGTTTACTTTTTATGACATGCCTCCTAAAAAATCTAATATTGGTAGAAGAAGCAAAAATGCTCGAATTCTTTCACCTATTAGGTTCTAAATCAAACTCGATATTATGACCGGCGAATCGAGCGGGTACAGCTAGTAATATATAGTAGAAATGTATTATTCATGTGGAAAACACGCTGAATATATTTGTAAAATTATTTGAATATTATTAAATAAAAATAAAATAACGTTTCAAATAATTTTAAAAATATATTCAGCGTGTTTTCCACATGATTAATACATTTCTACTACATATTATTAACTTGTAACTATGTTTCCGGTTTGCTATAAACCAATTCTTATCAATAAAAATATAACAAACAACGAATGGGAATCTCAAGAATGTGATAGTGTTCTTAAGCCAATGAACATGATATCTGTGGCTTTCTATTCATATATTTTCTTCACTTCTTAAAATAAAACTTATATTCCCCAGGACCTTTGTAGTAATTACCACCAATCCGAACCCCCCTAATTGGGCTCTTGGGGATGTCGAGATTTCAAGACTCCAGATTGCTCAGTTAAAATCATAATTGATTTTGATTGAAAACCTTTATAAATGTCACTATATACGACTAATATAATGGAATAGCATTGTAATATATTTCTTTCACATTATTGTTTGATAAAAATTATAAAGTACAAGTAAACATTGTATTGTATAAAGTACAAATATTTGTATTGGGTGAAGTTTACTTGTACTGTATATGTAGCAACTCGTATTATGCTAATTTAACAAAACATAAAAAAAATATAACGAACGAAACTGTACTTTTATTTAATTAGTATTATGTTGTAAAACAATGTAAACGTACACTCTTTAAAAAAAGCACTAATTTGGAAAATAAAAAATGATTTGAATATTATATCCCTTTCCTTCAATAAATTATTTGTATTTTAATTTTTCTTTTGGTTTACTATTACAACTATTTCTGGCAGATATATAATTATTTTCAGTCGATATTTGTGCATACAAAATAATTTACACGTAGTATAGGATGAATTTAACTAATCATTCTGTATACTTAATTTTAAAAGTATGCGTATTAAAAATATGTGCTAAGTATTAGAATTATTTTATATAATTTAGTTCAAAAAACGACGATAACTATCTACGAGTTTAATAACAGTAACACTTTTCTTACAATACAAACCTAAAGCTGTTGTATGTGGGTTTAGGTTCCAAATTAATTTTATTGTTACAGTATAAGAGATATTGGTCTATTTGCTAAATATATTGACAGAATGGCCAAGTTAGGTCTCAGGACTCTTTCGTACTTTACAAACGTTAAGTAGTACAGGTTTGAAGAAAATATCAATATATCTTAATATATAAAATCCAAAAACTATGTACATCATGGCATTTCTGGGCAGATTTTGACGAACTATTGAGAATAGGTAGATTTTGTATAATACAGCTTCACATAGGAAGAATTTCTCCAAATGCCATTCATAATGGGTGGAAAAAACCTAATATTTGCCTTTAAGAGTAACATTGGATCAGCTGATCAAAAATATAACCGACCCAAGAGCTTGGCTAATTCCGTGTTCAATGAAAAATATTTATTAACATTTTACATCTTTGAAATTATTGAACTTATTTTCATCCTCCTAAAGTAGGTTTTCTAGACTATATAATTTCGCTATCCACGGGAATAGCAGAAGACTAAGCTTTTATTATTTATTTTTTTATTTTTTATTTATTCATAAGACGCCGATCGTCAAGATATAGGCGAATATGGATTTCGAATGAGTGTGATGAGTGTAGATCAACGAATGAAGTCATTGTTACAAACTAAGGCCAACTATTCCTTAGAAAGTGTCATTAATTAATAGCCCAATGACAAATGAACAGCCGGTGGTTATCAGCTGATCCTTCTCAAAATGTATTATGACTCTGATTGGGATCGAACTGAGAACCTTTAGCACATGAAGCTGGGATTGAACCTACTACGCTACCGACTAATTACTGTTGTGATGGTTTAGAAAGGAAACGCGGAAGGAAGGATAAGCAAGCGTAGATAACAACCCTGTAGCGAATCAGGGGCTGTCAGCTAGTAGTTATATTGATTATATTATAGATATGGCGTTTACTGTAATTTATAAGAAAAACAACACGACAGAGGTAGTAGAATACATAACGCCAAAGGGGGTATTGTTTAATTGCAGTGTGATTTTACCCAACTGTTTGTTGGTCATTAATTAGCTTTCTTGAGAAATAAGTAAATAAACATATTTAAACTATATAACGTTATTAAAAAACAGATAATTTAGCTCCAAATCTCTTTTATTAAATCTACTTATCATCATACTTTAATTCTACTATCATCATATATTATGTTTAAACATTATTTTGTTTTTTGTAATTGATTTAAATATTATTTAAATAAAATTATAAATAATATCACTATCGTGTCCTTCGGGGTCCGACCGTGTCAAAATATGAACAACATCAGGAGCCGACGTTTCGGCCTCGTTATAGAGCGCCATCTTCAGGGCTTCGTAGCAGCAGTAGTAATGGAGCGGACAAGTCTGGGCCTCAGGTTATATAGAGTCGGGTGGCCTATTGTTTATGGAATATGCCGTGGCGTTGGTGGCGCGCTGGAATGTTCTAGACCCTTCTTACTTGTCTTTGTTTGCGTTATCTGTGTTCCTAAGTTCGAAAATTTGGTGTTTGTTGAAGTTTTTCTTTTTACGTTTCTTTATTCTATTGCTTCTAAAACTTTTCTTTTAGAAGCTGAGCTGGCTAGGATTTCCGCTTTATTAAACATTCGATTGAGTTTGATAAAGCGTCGGACTCAGAAGACCACGATAGTGATATTGGTTACATTGACTGTGGAAGCTTCTCCAGGACAAAATTATAACTCTAAAAACATTGCTAATGCATGTTCAACTACGTATAACAATTGTTCTTATACACATTTGAACAATTTCACAGTGAAAGATATAAACTTTTTTATATACAGTAGACTAATATAAAATACTACTCACATCTAATATCTTACACACTGGGGCATAGAATCTATCTTCCACTTCCATTAAACAACGTTTCCTTGGTAAGCTTTTGTGTAAACACCCCTTAATCTTTAGAAAGCTACAGCTTTTCTCGTGCTCCAACATCCCTTGTAGTTATATAGCTCTACATTTAAAATGTTCAACAATAATAAGATAAGATATTGCAATATACGACTATTCTTACTGTAACATGCAATGTGGTTTGTAAAATTGTTAGTTTTTTTAACCAACTTAAAACATTTCATGTTAAATTACAACGAAATAACTTTTCATTACAGAATTTGTTGTAATATATGAAAAAAATAAAAGAACAAACACGTATAGTCACAGTATATAGTAAATATACGTATTAAAACATTATTATTAGTATTATAAGATTAAAATCAATCTTTTATAAATTAGAGGCATGTTTTTAATACAACGTTATATTAATGTATCCTTAACTAAGTGAAGTTTCATAAAGAATTTGTTAATTGGTTCCTGGTGATACCTTCAAACATCGCCTACAAGAAGTGGAAAACTATAGTCCAGCCGTTCTTACTTTACCTCTGAGGTTTGCGGGCTAAAATAACAAATCGACATAGGCAACGTCGCATCCAGAACGCCACAGCCTTCCTCTAAATGTTACTCGTACATTCGGTGACTCACAACTAATTGGGAATAATGTAGGAAGGTACACATTTTTTGTGGGATTAAAATTCTTTTTAGTGTTTAACTGGGAAGTACTTTTTTACTGATTATAAATGTCAAAAAAACTAAGTCAATTGGACAATTTTAACTTATAAAAACTATCAGGCACTAGTTGTGATTCATCTAGACCAGAAACAAATTAGTCGTGGGACAGGAAGGAGCCAAGCACTTGTATATACAATACTGTCATGTTGTGCTCCTCTCAGAGGTAAAGTTAGAACGGCTGGACTATAAACGAAGTAAGCAATTCAAAAGTGTATAAGTGTTGAATGTTGGCTAAATATCTCTGGTTACAAACATTAATATTACCAACTAGATAAAAAAATCGTACTAACTATGCCTAATAAGCTTGCTAAAACGTTATATTGCCAACCGAATAAACATAAACAAACAACAGTTTAAAATAACTAAAATGAAATTATCTTTAGGGTATTTCATTTTAGTTATTTGGAACTGTTAGAAGGATTTAAAAAATAATTATAAACAAGTAGAGGTTACTAAAAAGAGGGAAATGCTTGTGGCAGTGTCGGCATAGTTTGAAGTGGCAGGTCACACTACCTACCCATACACCTCACCCTACACGAAGTCAGTGTAGGACTTACTCTCACTACTTCTAGTGCGTCACACTTTTGGTGAAGTGTTGTAATCCAGCTACCTGGAGACGAAGTGTTGTGGAGATTATAGGTGGTAGATTCTATTCTCGGTCCTCTTAATACTATAGGGTTCTCCTCTTTACTCTAAACGATAATTTACTCATACAGATCATTAGGAATGGAATAGGTCTATGGAAATAGGTAGAGTAAGGCTAAAGGGAAGACGGCCTGTCATTAAAAAACAAAATTAAATAATTAAATATAATGTATGTTTTAGAAGTTGATGGTAAGATTGGTATATTATATCACGAAATTCAAAGAGAGTTAAAAGTTGGTTTAATGAATCCAATTTATAGAAATCTGAGTAAACAAAACATTTTGAAAATATTTATTTTTCATGTCTAATTTACAATAAAACATGAACATTTTTTTGCTTAACATAATACATATATATCAGTATTCAGGGAAGGGGGAAATGTTTTGGGTGAAATGCTTCCCTTGACAGCCACTACGTGAGGGTAATTCATCTGGGAGGGATTTTCTGGAGCAAAGATTTCACGTCACATATATCCTGGACATTATGAGAGCAACTGTAACTTACAGACCTAAATATATGGGCTTTTACCAAAAGTATGACTTGAGGTAGGTAAACAAATTGTGTAAGATTTTAGATAATACTTTTAGATAATATATATATTACTAAATTTGTATAAAAATATAATTTTCAACCGTGTCTATTAGGGGTATTGCACGTAGTACAATTTGGAAAATATTTAAAGCAATATTTTCTTTTTAAAATAGCCCTAAAATTATACGTAATAGACACAATAAATTGTAAATAAAACTGCCATGATTACTACAGTTTTAAAAATTATTTTATACATTACTGTGTTAAATGACAGGATTATTTATAACCAGTAGTCAGAACTGGAGGCGCAGTGCTGTAATCCAGCTACTTGGAGACAACGTGTTGTGCAGATTGTAGGTAATAGCAACAGGGCAACCGTTATCTTCATAGCGACAGGGCAACAGCCTAATGGTTGCCATCGGCGTGGACACTACTACAGAAGGCTGTGTTGTCTACGTTGGGTGGGAGGCATGGTTCGGATGTTGTCTAGGGGGAGAACTGAGTATCGGACTTGTCAATTGGATGAAAATCATACCAGTACTACGTGGTTCGGATTCCATTAAAAGTTGTAGGTCTCTTGGCTGGTCTGCCTTTTGGGCCAAGTCAAATTCAGTTAATAACTAGATTGCACGTGCTTAAACCACACAAGATATGTCGGTGTCTCAAATCTTAATCATCTGAGCGAAGTAAGGGACAGATTGATTCAAATAAAGTGAAAGATAGTTCCAGCTGCTGCTGATAGATGGCAGCAGATTTATTGTGATTAACACGACCAATTACTTTGACTCCCCCTTGGTAAGATATATTTCGTGGCTACCTTTTTAAAGAGGATTAAATTTTTAAGTACGTTTTATTTAGAATGTTATGAAGAAAAAATGTCTAAAGTAAATACAATCAAATTTTAACTGACTTATTAGTTAGTTGAGAGAAAACGTTTAGAAGTCCATTACAAAACATATTTTTTTATTTCAATGAGGTATTTTACACTTTATTGTTTAATGATTTGAAACCAAGCTTGACTTTTATTTATGATGTACTGTTTAAAAAATTAGTTGCGTTGAGCTGTTTTAAAAATCAATTTAAATAAAAATTGCGTTTGTAAAAAAACAGATGGGTGAAAAGTCAGGTCTTCAGGATCTTTAGTTGAAAGAAGGGGATGATAGAGATAAACAGTGGATGTCGTTTTGCTTCATTTGTCAACATAAACATAAAATTACTATGAATACGATAAGAACACGATGAAGCTTATTCCTACTGCTTTTTAAGACTTTGTGAAGATAAGCTAAATAATTCAACCCACGCATAAAGAGTTTTCAATATATATTATTGAAAATACTGCAAATTGATAAAATAGTATCTATAGAGAAACCCACGAGCAATTAAAAATTAGAAGTTGAATAATGTAAGAAAGTTAGATAGAATTGTTTAAAAAAACTATAACATGGAGCCCACTGTTGATTTAGAATAGGTTATTTTCTAAAAAAACAGATGATAACTTTTTAATTACCCAATGAAAACTGTGTCGGTTTGAGGAAAAGTTCGGAATCAAGTTTCAACCGTGAATGTCAATTACTGAATACATCACCTACGCACCTGGGAATTCCAGGGAAGCCAGACGTTGTGACCTGTAACTATCGGGAAAATGTTTAATTTTTTACAGAGAAATCCAATTGCGTAAAAAAACTACTTTTGAGTGAATACTGTTTTCTTTAACATGGAAAATTAGTGTTATTGTGTCTTTTAAATGTTTATGTACATTTCAAATTTATGATATTGTATGCTTAGAATTATTAGGATAAATAAATCATTTTACGTTTCAATTTGAGGTTATGTTTATCTCCATTGTTTAGTTTCATAACAAAACCAGTTAAGTAATATGTTTACTTGTCATTAATATCAGAGACATTAAATAAACAATTTTAGGCAGGTAACTAGAACCATTGACTTTAAAACAGATATATTTCTCATTCAATGTTACATTTTATGTCTCAAATCATCAGCTGTTTTTGTGGTCCATTGTGGAGCGCTAGTGTAGTCCCATGTAAATGTAATGCAGTTTAAACTAACTGTGGTTGCGGGCCTCAATAACTAACAAAATTACAAGCACAAATATTCCTATTACATGAGATATCTATTTGTGAGTAATATAATATAATCAAGGATATAACAGACTGTAAAAAAGGTGAGGTTACGTAGTAGACTGTGACGTCACATGGTCGAAATCAGCTGATTATTATATTAAATACCGGTAACTAAATCTACCAAACACATGGCAGCAAAATAGTAAGCAAGTTGTTCCACCCAACTGCCATTTTAAGTCATGGGAGATGCACGTGACACGTGCCGTCATCTTTTTAGGAACCGTAATCTATGCTAATAAAGGTGATAAATAGTTTTAGTTTCTTTAATATCAAATATATAAGAAGTTAAAAAACTTTATTATCGTGATTGTTTTTAATCATGTACAAGGTTTAGTGTTGTTGTACGACTGTGTAAACAGTAAAATAATATCAGCTGAAATAAGTGACTTAGGAAATAGTATATGATGTCATATAAATTTAGAGTTAGATACCAGCAATAAAATCTCTCTTCCACACCAGGAAAACGTACGATATGACAGTACGTGACTGGCTGTACGTGACGTCACTACCCTGTGACTCCGTAACCCTACCTGAGTATAATACCCCACGAATCCAGCTACTTGGAGACAAATTACTGTGGATGTTGTAGGTGATAGGCTCTTTAATCGGTCCTCTCAATGGTTCCATCGGCATGCTCAATACTAATGTCTGGGAAGTCCGTGTTGAGAGGTAGTCAAGGTCTTGGAAGAGAACTGAGGATGAGACTAGTCGATTAGCTGAAAATCAGACCAACACTACGTGGTTCGTATTCTACGGAAAACTTTGGGTCCCTTAGTTGCCCTGGCTATTGGGTTATTAGTAAATAAATGGATCTTTCTAATGCACAGTCGACCTTAGCTAGTAACAATGACTACTATTGTTCAACTATATTCATCATCTACAGCTTAGTAATGTCGCCTTAGTAATGAAAAATGAATAATAATAAAAATTATATTTGTTATGTATGTGCAGCACTAACTTTTTCTCAATCGATACAACTATTTTAGGAAAATTTGGTACTATGTAAATATTTGTGACAAATATTTACTTTCTAGAATAAGGCACTCTATGTCCTTATGAAGCTAAGTACCTGTTTGATGTAAAGAAATATAAAGGAAGGATTTCAAGCCCAAAATTACCAAATTAAACGGAGGAAGAATGACAAATTTAAATCAGATCGATACATAAAATCTAAGTAAAAATACTTGTGACTGAGTGTTTTAATATTGATCTCCCGTCACTAAAATAATTCCAGGTTTTGTAACCATTCAACAGCTGCTTCTTTTATTCAATGAATACCAGCTAACCTCCCGCCCCCAGAAAATAACACAATCGGCAATCATCAACTATGTGATCCATAGTTTGAATTTCAACTTCACAATTATATGGTTATTTACTATTCCCAACTTATGTTTCCAGTACTTGCATCCTCCCACACCCGTGTGAATGCTTCTCAACATTTTCCACTCTTTGCAAGGGAAGCTCATTCCCTATGACGGTCATAAGGTCAGGTACCAGAAACTCGTTTATAACGTGAAATACATACTAAGGTAACGAACAGTTGGTTTTGCCAAAAATGAGTTTGAAATATCCTGGAAATTTAGTTGGAAAAGTAGTTTTCTAGATTTAAGTAGCCTTGAACGTAGTATTTTATTTTCTATGTTCAACTATGTACTTCCTTGCAAAACATACTGCCGTCGGTTATTAAACAATAAAATGCAGTATTATTAAAAAGGTATTCCGTACAATGGATAGTAATAATTCTCCTCTTCCTTGGACGACCTTGCATACTTTAGAACTACACGACTAAGTGAATCTAATTTTATTTTTGTATATGTAAATATAATTAATTTAAACATCGAATTTCTCTGAATGAAACTAAGCGATACTTTATTTTTAACTGAGAACCTGGTGGAGGACACTTAGCGTGAGAGAGAAGAGTTCAGGACAACAGGTATGTGGCAAATTTGGTGTAAATAGGAGTCAAAAGAACAGAGAGAGGATGGGTTGGTAAATTGACTGAAGAGTGTTATCAAGCACACCTCTTTCATGACTTTGAACAAGATTCCGCGTGGTTAAGTAACAGAAACTACGTCATCAAATAATTTAGGTTTAATTCTCAAACTATAAATGCCAAAAAACAGAAAATAACAGCAGTGTAGTTAGAGGAAGGGAACTATTTATAAACGAACAGTTAATGTATTTAGAAACAATATTGTTACGTACTATAGTACTTTCACAGTTTATGGAAGTTGTCTTCAATATAACTAGAATCTACATTTTTTGGGGACAACCGCTTCAAGGTACTATCTACAATATTTACAAGATGACCAGACGTTTCACTCATGGCATCCTCCAGTGTGATATGGCATCCTCAGGGGTTCCTGTGAGACTGAGATCGGCGATTGATCTTCCAGCTTTTATAACAGATGGTGCGGTGGGGACTGGTTTGGCAGGTAAGCTGGAGAGGAGGCGGAGGCACGACCCATGTGACCTACGGTCATTGGCTGAAGAAAATCAAAATGGCTGACTCTTCCATTTTATTTCTATTAACTTTAATATTATTCTAATCAACAAATTGTATCCACTTATTAATTAATAAAAGTATTCACAAATTGATTTATTCTGTATCGTAGTGATGAAAAATACACAAATAAATAGATCACTTCATATTTAATGCTACTGTGATAGCAAATAGATTATATCAACACTAAATTACAAAATATTAATGAAGTCTGTATTAATATTAATAAGTATTGTAATGATCTATAATTCTCACTTGTGTAATCCAGTTATATTTACTCTGAAATTTTTTTTATAAAATGTAAAAGTATAAATAATTTAACAATTAATTATCAAATAATCCAAGAAAGTAATTTTTTGGGTTATTATTTTATTGGAGTATTTTAGAATCTTCAAATTATTTATACTTTCAACAATTCGTCAATAAAGAGCTCTAAGAATAAATTATTAATTTTTTGCATTTGAGCCCACCCACTCACCAATACTCGTACATGGTATTCAATCACCCTTACCTGTACAGTTGTATTGTCCACCCTTCCACCCAAAACATATTCTTATTTATTTATTTATTTATTTATTTTTTAATAGGGCATGTATGTATAATTAAATCCTATGATATTTCTGAAATATTGATTTAATTGATCATAAGATAAAAAGATTACTAAATAATATTCATGTGTTCATAGCAGGTTTATGATATATACACTAGATATATATTTGAATTTCACCCATTCAATAGTATATTTCATAACAAGAGTGGAAAGTGGGGTTTTGCATGTTCGAGACCATATGTTGAAGTGCGAGACTTGTCGAGCACTTCGAATGGTCGAGAACATACAAAACACTTTCACTCAAGTTTTTAACGATACTTTTCAACTACACTACGGAATAAAAACAGGTTTTGTTGACTGTGGAAAATGTTTGGTTGTAAACAATGTTACTTTCGGTAGTAAACAATAGACAGCTGTTGAAAATATGATGTTTCGCAGGTTGTAAACACATAACGAAAGCAGCTAAACTCATAGTAGTGTAGTGAATTAGTATATTTCATAACAAGAGTGGAAAGTGGGGTTTTGCATGTTCGAGACTATATGTTTGAAGTGCAAGACTAAACTCATAGTAGTGTAGTGAAAACAAAATTTTGACACCAGCAGTTTTATAATATAAGTAAACTGTCATTTTAACATTCTCTTACATTGATAGTAAATTCTTTTAACATTAATCTTAAACAATATTTCTGTAAGAAGACATTTTTTATATGTTTAGTAGGATATACCCTGCTATCCTTTAGGTTTTATCCATCTAACAAAACAATATGAATTAAGTATTTCTAGCATCCGTTTAATGCAGTGTTTAACATTTTCCAGAATTATCAATAGTAACTTATGAACGGTATAAACTGTATATGATTATATCATATAGTCAGTGCAACTTCTGACAATGATTATTTTTCAAGCCATCATCTGTGTAGTATATATTTTACTATTGTATATATTGAACACGTAATTGAAACCCCTTACCGACATATTTCTATCCTCTAATTGATTGGCAAGTTATACGAAGCTCTGGAGCAATAGTTACATCGTTGATTATGTTTCACAAACGTTTTATGAATATTCATGAATGAATATGAATTTCAGTAGTATTGGCCCAGCCTACCTCCTATACATGAACAGTGTTATTGGAAGACCCACCTGCCCATACCCGAACACTGGTATTGGCCCACCCACCCACCCATACACGAACAGTGGTATTGAAAAACCCACCTGCCCATACCCGAACAGTGGTATTTCTCTATAAAATATATTTAATACTTTATAAGTAACCAACATTCATAAAATCGTATAACTACTATTGGTGCTTTTGGTCCAAGATTACCTGGAAATAGCACAAGTATAAAATTATGAAAAAATTTAAGCATGAAATATTTAAAGTGAGGTTGTTCAACTACAAAATGCAGGCATCAGTCATCTTCTGATATCTGGCGACACCTGGTGGGCAAGCAAAGACGTAAGAATAAACAGTCACTTTCTTCACCTCATCCAATGATTTAGAGATGGACGGACAGACGACTTCCGGTCTTATGATAGGCAATTTGGTTACAAGTAGTTCCGAAGTCAATATTAGGTAACTACCAAAAGAACATAAGGTGCTGAAGTCAAAAAACTTAACGATAATAAAATTATTCACCACAGAAAGCTGTTATTCATAGGAAAGTTCAATAAAGAGATATGGTAATATAATTAGTTAAAATAGTTGTTTTTAAATATTAACCTAAAATAGGTTTCAATGTGGAGTAAGACTATCCTACAATTAAGAATGGTATATTAAGTGGTTAAGAGCCTTAAGTGGCCCAGTATGGTGATGTGGTATCCATCACAGTAAAGGGGCCAACAAACACTTGATCGATCAACCACTTGTCTCCTGGCTGTGAAAGTGTTCATCGATACTATTCCAGATGCTCACTTATAACATAAAAAAATACTAAACAAAGAACAAAAGTACCTTGTTTCTTATAAAATTTTATATACAGTTTTAGTAACGCCTTATTTTTTTACTATATTAAATATTTCAAATGTAATTTTTGTGCTTAGTTTTTTCTATACACTGTCTAGTTTTTTTCTATATCTCTCTAGTTTTTGCTATATACTCTCTAGTTTTTTTTCTATACACTCTCACTCCAATTAACATTTTTTATTATTCATTATTAGGGTTTTAAACAACATCAGTGGAGACGTACCTAAAAGAAATGAAAATTATTATGCTATACAAGTACTGTAGTGTAATGTGTTAATATCATAATTAGAGTATTGATAGAACTCATATACTTATTTAAGACAATCAGACGAAATTATTTCAAGGTACAAGTCCCTAAGTAAAAAGGGAGAGTAACATTTTTATAAATTATTATGAAATTTGCAAACACACTATCGACCACAAGATTTTAACAGCTGTGAATATAATGTACGTAAGAACTGTGTAACAGGCAAAGGGCGTAAATAGTAGAGATAAGTTTAGCACCGAGTTTGCATCCTATATACAAACTAGCAACAACATTACTTACACAGTTGTGAGTAGAATGTACGTGATAACTAAATAAACAGGCAAAGGGCGTAAAGTGTAGAGACAAGTTTAGCACTGAGTTTGCATCCTACATACAAACTAGCAACCACATTACTTACACAGCTGTGGACAGAATGTACGTGATAACTGAATAAACAGGCAAAGGGCGTAAAGTGTAGAGACAAGTTTAGCACTGAGTTTGCATCCTACATACAAACTAGCAACCACATTACTTACACAGCTGTGGACAGAATGTACGTGATAACTAAATAAACAGGTAAAGGGCGTAAAGTGTAGAGACAAGATTAGCACTGAGTCTGCATCCTGCTTACAAACTAGCAACCACATTACTTACAAAGCTGTGGATCGAATATACACGAGAACATCGTAGCAGGCAAAAAGCGTAAATAGTAGAGATAAGTTTAGCACCGAGTTTGCATCCTATATACAAACTAGCAACCACATTACTTACACAGTTGTGAGTAGAATGTACGTGATAACTAAATAAACAGGCAAAGGGCGTAAAGTGTAGAGACAAGTTTAGCACTGAGTTTGCATCCTACATACAAACTAGCAACCACATTACTTACACAGCTGTGGACAGAATGTACGTGATAACTGAATAAACAGGTAAAGGGCGTAAAGTGTAGAGACAAGTTTAGCACTGAGTTTGCATCCTACATACAAACTAGCAACCACATTACTTACACAGTTGTGAGTAGAATGTACGTGATAACTAAATAAACAGGCAAAGGGCGTAAAGTGTAAAGACAAGTTTAGCACTGAGTTTGCATCCTGCTTACAAACTAGCAACCACATTACCTACACAGTTGTGAGTAGAATGTACGTGATAACTGAATAAACAGGTAAAGGGCGTAAAGTGTAGAGACAAGTTTAGCACTGAGTTTGCATCCTACATACAAACTAGCAACCACATTACTTACACAGCTGTGGACAGAATGTACGTGATAACTGAATAAACAGGTAAAGGGCGTAAAGTGTAGAGACAAGTTTAGCACTGAGTTTGCATCCTACATACAAACTAGCAACCACATTACTTACACAATTGAGAGTAGAATGTACGTGATAACTGAATAAACAGGTAAAGGGCGTAAAGTGTAGAGACAAGTTTAGCACTGAGTTTGCATCCTACATACAAACTAGCAACCACATTACTTACACAGCTGTGGACAGAATGTACGTGATAACTGAATAAACAGGTAAAGGGCGTAAAAAGTAGAGACAAGCTCAGCACTGAGTTTGCATCCTACATACAAACTACCAACCACATTACTTACACAGTTGTGAGTAGAATGTACGTGATAACTGAATAAACAGGTAAAGGGCGTAAAGTGTAGAGACAAGTTTAGCACTGAGTTTGCATCCTACATACAAACTAGCAACCACATTACTTACAAAGCTGTGGATCGAATATACGCGAGAACATCGTAGCAGGCAAAAAGCGTAAATAGTAGAGATAAGTTTAGCACCGAGTTTGCATCCTACATACAAACTACCAACCACATTTCTTACACAGTTGTGAGTAGAATGTACGTGATAACTGAATAAACAGGTAAAGAGCGTAAAGTGTAGAGACAAGTTTAGCACTGAGTCTGCATCCTGCTTACAAACTAGCAACCACATTACTTACACAGTTGTGGACAGAATGTACGTGTGAACTGCTTAACAGGTAAAGGGCGTAAAGTGTAGAGACAAGTTTAGCACTGAGTCTGCATCCTGCTTACAAACTACCAACCACATTACTTACACAGTTGTGAGTAGAATGTACGTGATAACTGAGTAACAGGTTTAAAGTGTAGAGACAAGTTTATCACTGAGTCTGCATCCTGCTTACAAACTAGCAACCACATTACTTACACAGCTGTGGACAGAATGTACGTGTGAACTGCTTAACAGGTAAAGGGCGTAAAATGTAGAGACAAGTTTAGCACTAAGTCTGCATCCTGCTTACAAACTACCAAACACATTACTTACACAGCTGTGGACAGAATGTACGTGTGAACTGCGTAACAGGTAAAGGGCGTAAAATGTAGAGACAAGTTTAGCACTGAGTCTGCATCCTGCTTACAAACTACCAAACACATTACTTACACAGCTGTGGACAGAATGTACGTGATAACTGAGTAACAGGTAATGGGCGTAAAGTGTAGAGACAAGTTTAGCACTGAGTATGCATCCTACATATAAACTACCAACCACATTGTTGTGAGTAGAATGTACGTGAGAACTGCGGAACAGGTAAAAAGTAGAGACAAGTTTAGCACTGAGTTTGCATCCTATGTATAAAACACCAACCACATTACTATTTAGCTGTGGGTCAAATGTTTGTGGGAACTGTGTAACTGGCAAAGGATGTGTAGAATACAGACAAGTTTAGCACTTTCGGGTGAGAATGCTGTTGCCCAATAATAACCTTAGTTATTATTGCCGTGTTAGTGGCATTTCGAACCACAGTGAGTTAGAAATTTGAGAAGGTTTGCGTGTAATCAGCTTAAGTGGCCAGAATCACACTTTAGTAAGTGGTTCCTGTTGCCTCCTAATGACCTTAGGGAGTATTCCGGTGTTAGTTATATAGCATACCACAGATACTTAGTGTAAGAATGGAGGGGCTTTACCTTGTTATCTGTTTTCATCAGCTTAAGTGGCCAGAATCACACTTTAGTAAGTGGTTCCTGTTGCCTCCTAATGACCTTAGGGAGTATTCCGGTGTTAGATATATAGCATACCACAGATACTTAGTGTAAGAATGGAGGAGGTTTACCTTGTTATCTGTTTTCATCAGCTTAAGTGGCCAGAATCACACTTTAGTAAGTGGTTCCTGTTGCCTCCTAATGACCTTAGGGAGTATTCCGGTGTTAGTTATATAGCATACCACAGATACTTAGTGTAAGAATGGAGGAGGTTTACCTTGTTATCTGTTTTCATCAGCTTAAGTGGCCAGAATCACACTTTAGTAAGTGGTTCCTGTTGCCTCCTAATGACCTTAGGGAGTATTCCGGTGTTAGTTATATAGCATACTACAGATACTTAGTGTAAGAATGGAGGAGGTTTACCTTGTTATCTGTTTTCATCAGCTTAAGTGGCCAGAATCACACTTTAGTAAGTGGTTCCTGTTGCCTCCTAATGACCTTAGGGAGTATTCCGGTGTTAGTTACCACATACCACAGATACTTAGTGTAAGAATGGAGGAGGTTTACCTTGTTATCTGTTTTCATCAGCTTAAGTGGCCAGAATCACACTTTAGTAAGTGGTTCCTGTTGCCTCCTAATGACCTTAGGGAGTATTCCGGTGTTAGTTATATAGCATACCACATATACTTAGTGTAAGAATGGAGGAGGTTTACCTTGTTATCTGTTTTTATCAGCTTAAGTAGCCACAAACACACTTAGGTAAGTGGTTCCTGTTGCCTCCTAATGGACCTTAGGGAGTATTCCGGTGTTAGTTATATAGCATACCACAGATACTTAGTGTAAGAATGGAGGAGGTTTACCTTGTTATCTGTTTTCATCAGCTTAAGTGGCCAGAATCACACTTTAGTAAGTGGTTCCTGTTGCCTCCTAATGACCTTAGGGAGTATTCCGGTGTTAGTTATATAGCATACCACAGATACTTAGTGTAAGAATGGAGGAGGTTCACCTTGTTATCTGTTTTCATCAGCTTAAGTGGCCAGATTCACACTTTAGTAAGTGGTTCCTGTTGCCTCCTAATGACCTTAGGGAGTATTCCGGTGTTAGTTATATAGCATACCACAGATACTTAGTGTAAGAATGGAGGAGGTTTACCTTGTTATCTGTTTTCATCAGCTTAAGTGGCCAGAATCACACTTTAGTAAGTGGTTCCTGTTGCCTCCTAATGACCTTAGGGAGTATTCCGGTGTTAGTTATATAGCATACCACAGATACTTAGTGTAAGAATGGAGGAGGTTTACCTTGTTATCTGTTTTCATCAGCTTAAGTGCCAGAAACACACTTTAGTAAGTGGTTCCTGTTGCCTCCTAATGACCTTAGGGAGTATTCCGGTGTTAGTTATATAGCATACCACAGATACTTAGTGTAAGAATGGAGGAGGTTTACCTTGTTATCTGTTTTCATCAGCTTAAGTGGCCAGAATCACACTTTAGTAAGTGGTTCCTGTTGCCTCCTAATGACCTTAGGGAGTATTCCGGTGTTAGTTATATAGCATACCACAGATACTTAGTGTAAGAATGGAGGAGGTTTACCTTGTTATCTGTTTTCATCAGCTTAAGTGGCCAGAATCACACTTTAGTAAGTGGTTCCTGTTGCCTCCTAATGACCTTAGGGAGTATTCCGGTGTTAGTTATATAGCATACCACAGATACTTAGTGTAAGAATGGAGGAGGTTTACCTTGTTATCTGTTTTCATCAGCTTAAGTGGCCAGAATCACACTTTAGTAAGTGGTTCCTGTTGCCTCCTAATGACCTTAGGGAGTATTCCGGTGTTAGTTACCACATACCACAGATACTTAGTGTAAGAATGGAGGAGGTTTACCTTGTTATCTGTTTTCATCAGCTTAAGTGGCCGGAATCACACTTTAGTAAGTGGTTCCTGTTGCCTCCTAATGACCTTAGGGAGTATTCCGGTGTTAGTTATATATCATACCACAGATACTTAGTGTAAGAATGGAGGAGGTTCACCTTGTTATCTGTTTTCATCAGCTTAAGTGGCCAGAATCACACTTTAGTAAGTGGTTCCTGTTGCCTCCTAATGACCTTAGGGAGTATTCCGGTGTTAGTTATATAGCATACCACAGATACTTAGTGTAAAAATGGAGGAGGTTTACCTTGTTATCTGTTTTCATCAGCTTAAGTGGCCAGAATCACACTTTAGTAAGTGGTTCCTGTTGCCTCCTAATGACCTTAGGGAGTATTCCGGTGTTAGTTACCACATACCACAGATACTTAGTGTAAGAATGGAGGAGGTTTACCTTGTTATCCGTTTTCATCAGCTTAAGTGGCCACAAACACACTTAGGTAAGTGGTTCCTGCTACCTACTATATCCTTAAGGATTATTACTGTGTTAGTTTTATTGCAAGCCACAGCCTAAGTACGGGAAGTGGAGGAGGTTTGGTGTGTAACGACATTACATTAGATTCTGTGGCCGCAGAACACTTTCAACTGATTTATGAAACATTGAAATAGATTACTTAACTTTTTAACAATGCTTGAACACTACCATACCTTATAGAATATAAGTTCAACAAATATGAACTAGTGTTACATCATGTGCGTTTCATTTGACAAAAACGTTAGGGCTCAATTATTTATAAAACAGTTTTACTGGATTTAAGTTACGACACATTTAAAATCTGACATTATTTCTGTTTTTATTTTTAAGGTTGACCAAACTGTAGTGATGTAAAAGGAAAAGGCTAAGAAAGTCTAAGCAAAGGGATATTATTATTTTTAAATTACATTTAAATTTGGGAACACATTGCCTTAGTTGGTAAATAGAGATATTTTCCGTTAATTCACTACCACTACTTTTTTCTTTCCGTTTCTTCACTACCCCTTGATAAATATTCCACTACTCCCAAAACTGTTTTCTAATAATCTTTACGTCCAGTGTGGTATTCCTTATCCGCTAGGAATCTGATTTCACTTGCTTTACCTTATCACATTCCAAGAACTTACACACACGGATTTAGCAGTTTATGATCAACATTAGTAGCCACATGACCTAACTCAATATAACGTAATCTAACCACAATTGCGATAAAAAGAGTAGTAATAGGGAAGTAACGGAAAATGTAGTGATAGTAAACTAACGGAAAAGGTCCCAAATTAGATTTGGAATAAACAAATCAATTTTTTGTACTGCCTTGTTTAAGTTAATGTTTGACTTAACTTCAAATAATATCAATAAAGACATTCATAATAATATCCATACAGACATTCATAATAATATCCATACAGACATTCATAATAATATCAATACAGACATTCATAATAATATCAATACAGACATTCATAACAATATCAATACAGACATTTATAATAATATCCATACAGACATTCATAATAATATCAATACAGACATTCATAATAATATCAATACAGACATTCATAATAATATCAATACAGACATTCATAATAATATCCATACAGACATTCATAATAATATCAATACAGACATTCATAATAATATCAACACAGACATTCCTAATAATATCAATACAGAAATTCATAATCAAACACTTCTTTTGTTGCCTTCAGAATACAGGAACTTAGAGCTGTGAAACCAATGGTATACATAATCTAACTTTACAATATTATAAATATATAATTTTTGTTAATTTCTTAAAATGATAACCGTAAAACCTTTTACATGAAAACGGCCTAACATTTGAAGTACTTGAAAAAAAAAAATAATTCTACTGTCAAAATGAAAACATCCTAATAAAAATAAGTCTTCACTCTCCAGTTAATTAAAATTTACCACTTCCATTATTGACATTCCCTTCATATGTGTTCACCCTTCAGAATATCATCAACAGCACTCCAAATCTCGTATTGATAACAATCCATATTTTGTTTTCAAAGAAGTGTCAGACATCATTGACCCTGTGTTTGCCTTGTTAAATCGAACATAAAATAAGTGATATAATAAATCCAAGCACAGAATAATATTATCTTCAACAATGTTAATCATAAACAAAACTATGACGTATAAAAGTAACTCAACTAACGCGGTAACAAAATATCATACTATAAATGACGTTTTAGACAGATATATATTCTTATAATGATAAATATTAAACCTTGTTTTCGTTTTAATATTATTTATTTTAGAGTAAGAATTACAAAAATATGTCGTGCTCTTAACTTTTCTTAATAACAACTGAACTGACAATTGTGTCTCTATGACAACATAAATAAAAACAAATAATGCAGATGGTGCCAAAGTGCTAAATTTTAATTAGTCACTTAACACGCCCTTCTCAAATTTTGCACTTTGACAAATTTTTAGTCCCATTGCATCAACAAGACGATAATGCGAAGGTCCTGGAAGTGGTTTCGTGAGAATGTCAGCAGGCATTATTTTAGATGGAACATGCCTCAATTTTATTTCGTAATTTCTCACCAATTGACAAACAAAATGGTATCTTGTAGCAATATGTTTAGTACGTGAGTGACAAGTAGCATTTTCTGCAATGTACTTTGCTCCACGGTTGTCAGTACCAAGATTTACCATTGACAAATCATTTAATTTTAATTCTAACATCAAATTTCTTAGGTATAGTGCTTCACGAGATGTTTCTGATAAAGCCACGTACTCTGATTCTGTTGATGATATTGCAACTGACTGCTGTTTCTTCGAACGCCATGATATTGCAGCTCCACTCAACATGAACACATATCCTGTATATGAAATTCGATCATTTTCATCATTTGCATGGTCAGCATCAGAAAATCCTTGGATTCCCAACTGATCTTTCTTGTACACTAATCCATAATTCTGGGTACCTTGTAAATAGCGCAATACACGTTTCGCTGCTGACCAATGAACTTCTTGGTACTTATCGTTAAATTGTGACAGTCTATTGACAGTGAACGTGATATCTGGGCGAGTAGCAATTGCCAAGTACATTAATGATCCAATTAACTGTCGAAATGGCTTTTCTTAATCTTTTCTTCGATGCTGATTTCCTTCTGGTAACTTAGCTTGAGATTCACTAGGAGTTCGTACTGGGTTGCATTCTTCCATGTAAAATCTTTTTAAAAGATCTTTTACATATTTTTGTTGATTTAACTCAATATTTCCATCAACTTGATTAATTTGAATTCCCAGACAATGTCGTGCTAAACCCAGATCTTTTGTTTCAAATCTCTTTGCAAGTCCAGCTTTAATTCTTTCAATATCTGTCTTATTTCTTGATATATATAAAATATCATCAACGTATACAACCAAAATTGTATATTGATCCTCACTTATATTGTAGTAAAAACATGTGTCACTAGCTGCTGAAGTTAATCCAAGGTTTTCTAATTCTTCATTCAATATTTTATTCCATTGACGACCAGCTTGCCGCAGACCATATAATGCCTTTTTCAATTTACAAACTTTGTTATCTTGTGATAATTTTTGGAGCATCTCGTAAGCAATTTTTCCTAAATTACTGTTTTGACCATCCTTTTCAATAATTTCTTTTAATGCTTCTTTAATAAATTCTGGCAGTTCCATAAATATTTCTTCTTCTAAAAATCCATTTAAATAAGCTGCTACAACATATATTTGATAAACTGGTAAACCTTCACGTACAGCTAATGCCATCAAAAGTCTGATAGAATCCAACCTAGCTACAGGTGCAAAAGTATCAGTGAAATCTATTCCTTGTCGTTGTGTAAACCCTCGAGCAACAACTCGAGCTTTTCTTCTTTCAAGTGTTCCATCTGGCTTAAATTTGTTTCGAAGTACAATTTTACAAGTAATAACAGCTCTGTCTTTTGGACGATCAACTATTTCCCATGTGTTATTTTTAATTAAACCACGAATTTCTTCAGTAATTGCTTCCATCCACTCAAGTGCTTTATCTCCAGCCATCGCTTCTTTCAAGGTTATATCAATAAGATTTGCTTCTTCAATTATTTCTTCTTCATGTTCTGTTGCATCAACAAATATTTCATCATCACTTGGTTCTTCTTGCATTTCGATATCTTCATTATCATCATGTTCCTCTTGGTCTTCGTTTATATTTGCTGCTTGTCCAGTGTTATAAATTTTTCTTGGTCTTCCTCTTCTACCTGTTTTCTCTATCCGTGGTCTTCCCGGTTTTCGACGTGAAATACGATTTGGTGTACAAATTTCTTCATTAATTTCATCATTTTCAATTTCTTCATTTTCATTTTGAATTGGCATATGAACACATTCAATATTTTCTTCATTTTTATCGAAAATTTTATCTTCTTTTACTTCATTTAAAAATTGATCTTCAAGAATTTGTACATCTCTAGCAACTACAACCTTTCTTTCAATTGGAATCCATACTCGATAACCTTTTGATTCTTCTGAATAACCGACTAAAATACCTTCTTTTGAACGCGGATCAAACTTTGATTTCCCTAATTGTTTTTCTAAAACAAATGATTTTGCTCCAAAAACTTTTAGATTACTTAAATCAGGTATAACTTTATTCCAAACTTCAAATGGAGAATGATTATCCAAACTAGATGTTGGACATCTGTTTCTTAGATAATTAGAAGTAGCTACTGCCTCAGCCCAAAATCCATGACTCAATCCAGATTGAATTAAAAGACATCGCGCCATTTCAATTAATGTCCTGTTTTTCCGCTCTGCCACTCCGTTTTGCTGTGGTGTATGGGGAACAGTTTAGACGTCTGGAAATACCATTCTTCTTTAGGAATTCATCAAACTCTTTATTACAATATTCTGTTCCATTATCGGACATCAAACATTTAATCTTACAATTTGTCTGAGTTTCAACATGTGCTTTATATTCTTTAAAAGCTTGAAGAACATCACTTTTAAGACGTAGAAATTTAACATCACACCATCGTGTACTGTCATCGATAAATGTTACGAAATATCGAGCATGTCCTAATGATTCTACTCTAGACGGTCCCCAAACGTCAGTGTGTATTAGTTCTAATTTCGCTGTACATCGTTCAGACTTCTTAGGAAATGGTAATACAGTCATTTTTCCTTTTAAACATATGTCACATGCCTCCAATTTCTTTTCTTCATTTATCTTCATACCACTAGCTAATTCTTTTCTTGAAATTTCTAACAGATCTTCTTTATTTAAATGTCCCAGACGATGATGCCATAACTTCAAACTTGCTGAATTATTATTTATTGCCGCATTTGCTTGCTCTTCACTGCCACAAACATAATATAAATTTCCAACTCTTTGTGCTAACAGTTTTATTTCACCATCTTTTCCAAAAATAGTTGCCCCAGTTTTAGAAAAACTGACAGTATTTCCATGATCCGTAATTCTCGCAACAGATAACAAATTAGTTCTTAATTATTTTACCAATAACGTATCATTCAGTTTTACCGACCTATTTGATTTTCCATCTGTAGCAAAAACACGAGCAGTTCCTTTTGCTACAATTTCAGTTTGTGCATCGCTGGCCAACAAAACATTTCCATTTGTTGACGTCATATTAATGAATGCTGCTTCATTATTACACATATGAGATGTACAGCACCTATCTAAACACCATCGACTATCACTTGATACCTGCTTCGTATGAAGAGCCTCTTCCGTTACTTGAAACGCATCTTCGACTTGAGCTTCAACTTTTGATGAATATTCTTGCTTTTCATCATTTGCTCTGTCTGGACAATCAGCTGCTTTGTGCCCAATTTTATTACAGATGAAACAATTATACTTAAATGGCTTGTTTAAATTACCATCGTTTCTGCGTTGCCCTCCTTGATATCCACTTCTTTGATATCCACCTCTCTGATATCCATTTCCTTGATTTTTACTACCTTGAGGTCCACTACTTTGAGACGGTTTAAAATTTTTAAAGTTTTGCTTGACCCACATAACCTCTGAATTATCCATGTCACGTTGACTTTGAGCATCATACTTTTCAATAACCTTTTCTCTAAGTATATCTGGTTTAGGCAATTCATTTTGAGACTCCATAGCACATCTGAACATTTCAAAACTTGAGGGCAATGCATTAAGAAGTAATGTTGACTGTAAATCATCATGCATTTCGACTCCCATAGCTGACAGCTTAGATATTATGTCAAAAAATTCCATCAGTTGAGTATGAAAATCACCGTTGTCTATTATCTTGTAAGATGTCACACGTTTGAGTAAACTTGCTCGTTTTACCGGTCCCGTAGATGCATATTCTGATTTTAACTTGTCCCAAATTTGTTTTGAAGTATTTAAACCCTTTACCATTCGTAATAAACTTGGATCAATAGCAATTATTAAATCTGACTTAGCTTTAGCATCTTCTTTTTCCCACCTTTCAACTTTTTGAGCCGATGCAGCATCATCTTCAACCAATGCGGGTTTTGGTTTCTTGCCATTTACATACATCCATGTACTGTTTTTTACCATTACAGCTTCAATTTGCATAGCCCACGTATCATAATTTCCTTTTGTAAGAGGCTTAATTGTACTTGACGATAACGACATTTTTTTTACTTTTTACTCTTATTAACAGCGATCTGGGCCCATAACCTGATAAATATTAAACCTTGTTTTCGTTTTAATATTATTTATTTTAGAGTAAGAATTACAAAAATATGTCGTGCTCTTAACTTTTCTTAATAACAACTGAACTGACAATTGTGTCTCTATGACAACATAAATAAAAACAAATAATGCAGATGGTGCCAAAGTGCTAAATTTTAATTAGTCACTTAACATATAACACCTTTCTTACAGAACAGCGGGTGGAATACTGTAGTTATTAGAAATTATGCATCCATTGGTATTACAGTAAACAGTGATTACAATGTAATACTCAGTGGTTGGTAGATTACATACATTTACGGTAATTACATATACATTACATGATTGGAGACAGCTTCCTTGATTACAGCAACCGAAACCTACCCTGGACACTTGAGTCGCATCTGATTATATAACGAGTGTTATTAAATATTTTGATAAACGAATGTAACTGTACTTTTCTTTTCACTTCTTTCTGCAGTAATGTTCTTTTTCGTCCAATAAACAGAACTGAAACGTATCGTATAAAATAAAAAAAATCCATATCCCTGCGAATATAATGATTTCAAAAGGTTCTAAATTACAAACTTTATTAAACATTCAGTGTGAAAAGTGAAAATATTACACGATATTATTTCATATTTGAAATATGATATTAAATTGATTTCCTCTTATGTACTTATAAATTTGCACTACTGAACGTGATTGGATAGACTGGGGGTCAATAAATAGTATCACACGTGTATAGACGGCTGAGTCAATACCACTGTACGTATTTATTTGTTGTACGTTTTCATAGGCTGGATAATCACTTTACGTGATTGGGTGTGTGAGAGGTCAAAAAATGACATTGCCAAAGTGTACTTCCCAACAGTTCAAGAGGATAACAGAAGAAACTGCTAACAATTCTTCAGGGCTGGTTTATGGAAAGCCCAATCCACACCGGTAAATAATTGTTTTACATATTGGTAAAGCAATAGAACTATTTCATTATACGTGGTTCGGGTTCCACGTAAAGCTGTCCCTTAGTTGCACTTGTCATTCGGCTATTAATGAATAGCTCTTTCTGAGGAAGAGTCGATCTTAGTTAGTACAAATGACTACACTCGTTCATCTACACTCATCACACTCACTCACGCCTCCTATTCGTCCATATTTTGACGATCGGCGTCTTATGAATGAATAATGTATAGTATTGCCTTGTGTTTCTACAATTTATTTCTTAAGGAATACAAGGCCATTGTTGTTTATGATCATTTTAATGCATCCATACAATTTGGTAAATTATTAAATCATTCTTTACGATATTCATTAAAAGAGCTAGATAATATGATATGGTTTTTTAATTAGCATATAGTTTTTTAATTAGCATAACACGTGTTGGTACACGTAATTCTTTTTCTTTTGTGAATCCCTCTGGTCTGAGGAAGGTGAGCGTGGTTAACTGAAATCGATCACCATAATATTTGTGCATTTTGTGCTTATATTGTAATACATTTTGTGTTGTGAGACGTTGTATTTGTTCTCATATAAAATTATCATTTACCTGGTAAATAAATCAAATGTACAAAGCAGTAATGATAAATTAAATTCCCATTATGGGTCTTCTTTCAATAATACACAGAATCCATCAACTACAAAATTGATAGCAACATTTTTATTGATACCTGTTAGGGCCGATTGAAAAAGAAGCTATGTAATTTTCCAATAGTGGACTAAACATGAATGTTAGGTTCTAGAATTAATAATATTCTGACTGAACATTTTTACTTTAGCTAGTTTGGACTGTATAATAAGTTAATAGGAGTACGGTACCTTTACCAATACCACGGCTGAGTTGTGAAGTGGAGACGGAGATGCTGAGGGCCCTCACATGATGTTCTGCGCTGGCTAGGAGATGATGATATTCGACTGTAGCAAAAGATACATACACAATAAGAAGAAAACAATGAATTTTGAACAAAAGGAGATAAAAAGATCACTATGGACATCTTGAGAGTTAGTCCGAACGAGAGTCAGTTCGAGCACTTGCAGAGTTCATGTTACAACGAGGAAGAAAGCCTAGAGCTAGAGACAGTCCGAGAGGAAGATGGCATAGCCAAAACACCCCATCTGGCGTGATATTGCTTAACTACACATTATAATACTTGTTATCGCTACTAGGTAGCGTAGTAGGCCTATTTACATTGTTACAGAATAAATTAATTCAATATTTCTTTTTATTATAAACATAACAATAATACTTACTTACTTACTCTTACTCCTGTGGCCATTGGAAACCTAGGTGGTTTTTGGCCTCGCCAACCATGTGCCTCCAAGCTCTTCTATCCTCTGCCAGCTCCAAATCTGCTCCCATTCTTCTCAGGTCCTTCGTCACCTCATCAACCCATCGCATCCTTGGTCTTCCTAATGGTCTCCTTCCTTCTGGTGTACCTCTGAGTACCATCTTTACCATCTCTCTCTCACTTCTACGGTTAATATGGCCCAGCCATCTCAACCTCCTACTCTTAACTATTCCCACAATATCTGGTTCACCATATAATTCTTTTAACTCTCTATTTTTCCTTATCCTCCATACATTTCCTTCTTTTACTGGTCCAAAAGTTCTTCTCAAAATTTTATTTTCAAACGTAATAAGGCGTTTCTGGGATTTTTTGGTAAAAGACAAAGTTTCTGACCCGTATAGCAATACAGGTTGCACTATAGTTTTATACATTCTTATTTTAGTTTTTTTTTTATAGCAGTTTGCTTTTGAATAATTTTATTAAACTCCAGTATGATCTTTCTGCTGCTGTGAGTCTGCTCTGAATTTCTATTTCTTCTCTATTATTGTTTGTGATCATCACTCCCAGATACTTAAAAATACTAGTTTTCTGGAACCTATAGTTTAATACTTCTAAGTGGTCTTCCTCATCATCTTGCCTACTTATTTTCATGTAGTTGGTTTTGTTTTCATTTATTTGTAAACCCACTTTTCTTGCTTCTTCAATTAGTACTTCTGTTAGCACTTTAAGATTATTTTTGTTTTTAGCTATAATGGCTACATCGTCTGCGAATGCTAGAAGGTTTATTTTATCAGTAAGACTTGCCCCTCCTTCACTATTTCTTGTTTTCTTGAGAGCTTCTTCTAGTGCTATGTTGAATAATAATGGAGATAGACCATCACCTTGTCTCACTCCAGTATTTATATTAAATGTATCTGTATATTCTTTCCCTATTTTTACTTTCCCTTTGGATTCATTTAAACACATTTTTGCCAACTGAATTATTTTATTAGGTAATCCATACTTTTTCATCATCTTCCACAGTTTATGTCTGTTTATTGAGTCGTAGGCTTTGCTAAAATCGACAAACATTACATATATATCTTTGTTGTATTCCCAATACTTTGAGGTTATTTGTTTTAGAATAAATATTTGGTCTGTTGTTGATCTCCCTTTCATAAAACCTGCTTGGTGGTCTCCTACTATTTCTTCTACATGGCATTTGAGTCTGTTTAAGACAAGTTTAGATAGTATTTTGTATGTTGTATTTATAAGGGATATACCTCTATAATTTTTGCATTCTAGTTTGTCCCCTTTTTTGTGCAGTGGGACTATTACTGCTTCAGTCCACTCTTTTGGCATTTTCTCGCTTTTCCATACTTGTAGAATCAGTTTGTGTAGATGTATGAAAAGTTCTTCGGTTCCATTCTTTATTAATTCTATTGGGATCGCATCTTCACCAGGAGCTTTGCCATTTTTGAATGTTTTTAAAACATCCTTTATTTCTTGTATTGTGGGCTCAACACAAGGAATTTCTTCGATTCCTTGATCTTCTTCCTCCTCTGCCAAAACTTCATCTTCAATATTCCTTGCTTCATCTTCATTGCAGTTAATAGTTCACAAAAGTATTCTTTCCAAGTTTTTAAAATTTCAGTTGGCTCACATGTTACTATTCCATTCCGATTTTTCACACCTATTACATTTGGTTTAAAACCTTTTTGGAAAAACCTAATTCTTCTGTAGAAGTCTTTAGAGTTATTTTGGTTGCAGTCCTGCTCTGCTCGTAATAGAGTGTTGTTTATATACTTTCTTTTTTCTCTTCTTAGTGTTTTGTTTACTTCTCTATTTAGGAGTTGGTATCTTGCCTTTGACTCCGCCGTGTTATCTGCGAGAGTTTTCTTTTTCGTTTGTCTTCTTTCTTGAACAAGTTTTTGGCACTCTTCATTAAACCATGGTTTTTTAATAATCTTACTTTTTTCAAAGACTGTTTCAGCTGATTCTTTGACCCCTTTCTTAATGGTTTCCCATACTCTTTCTACATCCTCTCCGGCGTCTTGTGCTAATACAGCAAACCTATTCTTCAGTTCGATTTGGTATTCATTTATCTTGTTTGGTTCAAACAATATCCTTTCTTCAACTTTATTCTTTTTTCTCTTTTCTATTTTTAATCTTTGTCTTATTTTTATTAAGACTAAATAGTGATCCGTGCCACATTCTGCTCCCCTTAGGCTTCTTACCTGGGTCACTGAGCTCAGATGTCTCTTATCTACTAGGGCATGGTCTATTTGGTTTACCGTGTGTCCATCAGGTGATACCCAGGTCTGTTTGTATATATTTTTTCTAGGAAATTTAGTACTTGCTATGAATAAGTCTGTGGAGCAAGCAAAACTTAGTAACCTTACACCATTTTCATTACTTTCTTTATGTAAGCTTTCTTTTCCAGCTACACTTCTCCATATATCTTCTCTACCTATTTTGGCATTTGCATCTCCTAACATTATAAGTGTATCATAATCTGAAATATCGGTAACTAATCCTTCTAATTGTGTATACAAAATCTTTATCTTTATCATTGCTTTCTTCCGTTGGCGCATAGTAACTAATCACATATAAATTATTAAATTTTCCTCTTAACCTAATGTAACAAATTCTTTCATTTATAGCTTTATAACATGTCACAGATTCTAGTAACTGTCTTCTTATGGCGAAACCTACGCCTGCGTAGTGTCTGCCATCGTCACAGCCGCTATATTATATTTGGTAACTTTCTGTATTAAGTTTGCCACAAAATGGCCACTTTGTATCTTGTAAGGCTGCTATATCAATTTTATATTCTTTTAGCTCTTCACTCAAAATATATATTTTTCCAGGCACAGCCAGAGTCCTTACGTTCCAAGTTCCAAGTCTCAAGTCCTTATTTCTGAGCAGGGGTCGTTTTCCAGGTGTTCCATCATGGTCCGAGGCATTTTGTTGGCGTTGCTGAACAAATGATTTTTCCAGGGTAGGGTTGTCGGCCCAACGCCCAACCCCCAACCTGGGGGACCAGGGTTTTGAATTCGGAGTCACCTTCTCCTAGGTTAGTGGCTTCCACTGCAGCTCCAAGATCCTAACCTGACCTCGATGTTACATCGGAGTATCCTTCTCCTAGCCTTTGGGTACCCAAACCCTGTCGTACAAGGCAGTACGGGCAGTGCTTATTTAATGGCGGCACTTCTTCGCCATGACACAGCACTATCATCGGGCTCATGTGGATTTGCTGATTGTGATCCTGCCACAGATCACCCTCCCACGCCCTCTGGTGCTGCCGCCTCGGTCCGGGACTGCTTATTCGGGTTACCCCTTATTCGCAGCTGTCCACCATATCTGATGGAGCGTTCGCCATCCGCCACCTGCGACCCGCCCTATACCTAAGCCTCGGTTCCCCTATTAGAGCTAGGACTAAAGGGGAGGGATAACAGTAATAAAAAATATTAATTACTATTATAATAATAATGTAAAAACTTCTCCTATACATATTAAAAGTCTAAGTTTACCATCCGTTTGTTTGTCGCTTTTGTAATTATTTACATTCATATGACAACTATAATCCTATAATGTTCCAACTTAAATTTGGACATATAAATTAAACTGTTATGGCAGTTGAGGTGGATACAGTATCACATTATAAACAAGGAAATCAATTTTATTGTTTTCATCTATGTAATTTTTATTTATTATTATTATTTTTCTTATAACTCACTCATATTTAAATAACTATGTTATTGGACCTTTATTTAGAATTCCAGCGGTTGTGAAAATAGATAGCTTTTGAGAGAACTCTCTGAATTCGTATTTTAGAGATAGACTTTAAACTTTTGAGGGTTTTTTTAAATTTGATTTCATGATTAAGAGCAGACTAATTATTTTTAATCATTCAAAATGTACTTTTATAAATTTCAGATGAATAAAAGTTTCTTGCACTGAGGAAAACAGATTTTCATAAGTAGAAGTTACAAATAAAATAACATTTGTGATAAAGTATTTTTACAGCTAGAATTTAAATGGAAAAGAAACGTTATTTTAACAAAGTTAATACGAATAAACACCGATAGTAAATATTTTTTTATATAGCTTGAACTAATTATGATTATGAAATAACTTTGCACATTTAAACTGACAATTAACATAATTTATTTACTCTTAAAGAAAACACTATATTTAATTGTATTGTCAAACATTTATTTATCATCTCTACGTGATTAGATTATTTTATGATCATAATTAATTTAGAACGTTATACATTTAAACGAATCAGTAAAATTTAATAGAAGTATGCAATTTTTAACTTAGGTCTTAAACATGTATTTCATATAACTACATTATTAGCAAGTCACGTGGTTTAGTAGGTTAACTCATTAAAATTATGGATATCTTAGAATAATTGGAGAAGGATGAAAACTTTTTTGAGGCGTCATAATAGTTAGATGAAAAGCCTTTCTAAGTAACTTGTCTAGCATGAGTAATACATAAATGCAGAATGATTGGGGGCGGGGGGTGTTATGAGTTAATGCCGACCCCCTTGCTGTGGATTATACCATATTATTAGTATATTAGTCGACTGCTAAGTCAACAGTTATATTCCTTAAGCATGTAGAAAAGAGCAAAAATGTATTCTTTTTACAAATCTCGATAGTTATTATACTAGGAGAATATTTTGTGTTCTAGTATCGCCATATTTAATGTTATCTTCACAACCCAATGTTCCATTTAATCGTGTCAATAAGTTATTAACATCAGCAATGAATTTGTTTCATTTTCGGAATTAAATAAACTACTCGTGAACTATAGAAAACAGCTATTTAGTGAATAAGTTTCATGGTGAATTATGATTTCTTTTTTATAAAATTAGTGGGTGTTTTACCGTGTAAAGTATTTTATATAGAACAAATAACTTTTTCAGCACTTTCTTTATTGGTCTGATGTTATAGGAACGCCATATTATTAATGAGTATGTTTATATAGATACTGTGTAGAATGTATGTTTTGTAAAAAATATACATATAAGATCAATATTTTGAATATATTTAATTAAAGAGAAAATTCCAGTCACAAACTGTCAGTAATGATTTTAGCGTAAAGTTACATAAAAAATTGCTTACTATTCCTACTTATGATCGTACCTCATTTCGTGTCTATTTACATATAGACTGTCAATATTGCTTGTTGGTGGAAATATACTGAAAAAGAATGAGATCTTTCTAACCCCTTTGTTGGGTTTTGGATACAAACAAGTCATTCCTTCCCCCCCCCTGACATTTCCGGTTCCTTTTATTTTCTTGGGATGGAAACTTTTTCGAGCATTAATTCCCTTTCAAACATTTCTTGGAAACCCACAGTTTTATTCTGTTTTCTAAACATGCGTATAAAATAGGCTTTAAAATTAATAACTCTGAAGTATTTCTGATTTGTTAATTATTCATAAAATTGATAAATTCTGATTAAATAATTTAATACTTGTTGTCAATTCTAATATGTAGCCTAGTCTATCTCATGGACGTAAAAGCACATTGGGTAGCATATTGGTATGGTTAAAAAGATCAGTTTCATGATGATGACATAACGGGCAGACATGATCCCGGCAACTCTAATCAGAAAAACAACTGTTGTAAAAAGGGTGAGTTAATCCCATGCACGAACTCGGTAACTTCTCTGTGCAGGTAGCGGCGAGAGGTGAATAGCTGGTTAGATACACAGAGCAGAGAGAGAGTCTCTATACAACTAGCATTATGGCAGTTGAAGCCAGTTCCACCATATGCATTTGGTCAACTTGTTCAGTTTGGTCGTCATGCGAGTGAAAATATTTACTGCGTGCATTTTCAACCAAACCTAACATAACCTAACCTTACCTAACCAAACCTAACTCACTGCCACTTCTCTTCCCTCTTCTTCCCCCACAATTGCCGAATTCGTTCCTTTCTTTTCGGGTTGGTTTTACAAAAGTTGCCGAGATCATTTTACCCCTTTCACCGGAGCAGATACCAGTTGCCGAATTCGTGCAAGTCCGATACAACTTTGGCCATATTTATTCCTTATGAACAAAATGACCAAGGTTCAGATAAACCGATGATTGTGTGGTGTTCTACCCTCGGATGGTAGTGGTCTCAGCAATATTACATTTCAAAGGTTTAAATGGAGGATCCTGAGTATTCGTCAATTATTGCACAGTTTTATTCTGTACATAAAAAACAATCTTATATTATGTAATAGTAAATCAATCTTTACATTTTTTAAAACCTACTTTTATGAAAAAAACTTAGGTTAATGCGCCTATCTTCACTAATTTGAACTGATGTACATTTCTCTCATAACAGGCTGATGATAAGAATTTTATTTTTTAGAAAAATTCATTGTCACAGCTGAAAATAAAAATAATATTTACCACGTTTTTTTAATTAGTGATATTCAAAGAAAATCTAGTGGTTGCTTTTTTATAAAAATATCTATGAATTATATGTACATTATTTTTGATTTCAATTAAATATAGAAAGAAAAATGATGGATTATAAATAAAAACGAAATAATGAAAATATCACTTATGGTTCTTTAGAAAAGGTACATAAGTGCTAACAAACTTTAATTCTGGTAAATAAAAAAAAACCTACAGTATTACCAGAATATCCAGATAATATATGGAGATTGCCAATGTTTACGAATATATGCTTCAGGTGTTTAGGAAACAAACACAACGTCTCGACATGTATAACAAACTTCCGTCATCTTCAGGTGTACGTACTAATTTATCCTACATCTAAAACAACTTTTTTTCCTTAACCCAAACTAATTCAAGAAACGACTTAAGCTTAGATGCTACGTATTGCTGTTATGAAAGTCAAATGTTCTTAATAGAACTATCACACATTATATAATCATAGAAAATATAATACACAATAGAAAATACAAAAGAAATGCAAAATACACAAACAAAAAAGTTTTTTTTTTTTATATATATGTAAAAAAGGCTAAGTTAGTAAGTACACCGGAAGCAACAGGAGTTTGTTATACCTGTCGAAAATTTGTTTGTTTTCTAAACACTTAAAGCATTGGAAATCTCCCATTAGTATTAACCTTTTATGAAAAAACAGATAACTTTCAAACAAAAATTACCAGAATGATAAATACAGCTGTGTATTACATATTACAGTATTATATTTTAGCTGATTACATTCAAACGTAAACAATAAAAGTACTTCAAAGCAAGCAGCTGATTTTTACCAGGTTAGGCAACATACAATAAACTAAATACTAAACGTTTCTAGGTATATTCTGTTTGAAATGAAGTAGTAGTGGTGAAGTGCAAAAGCTAAAGTGAAAAACATATCACAAAAAAAGTATTCAATTAATTTACGTTAATTAAAGGGTGTATTTTGCACGGCATTATACAATGAGAGTAAAAAATCTGAAGTTTTCAATTTTTAAGTACAGTGTCCCCCTTAAATTATCTAAACACATTATACTAAATACTGCATCATAATTTTAAGGGTTCCACGAATTTGAGTGATGTAATGGTTATAAAAGAGCAATAGTATAAAATAGTTAAATACCCTTATTCTAATATCAGTTTACTGTTATTAATAGATATATGAGGCCACAATATCATATGAGTTCCATTTTAAATTTTAAAACACCTTAAAGCCCTTTTTGTTTAGATAAAAGAGAGTTTTAAATATTCTATTAGTTTTTAACAAATCCAGAGCTTTTTAATTGCAGCTCTAATTGAAGATCTATTTATTTTTTTTTTTATTTTACTTAAAAATTGTTCATCCAAAATTATTACAGTATTATGGATACTAGCATTATTGAGTTGCGTAACAACATTTAAACTAAAAGTGATCTATATAATTTTTTCCTTAAAGGTTAACTTATATATATTTTATTTTATACATATTACATTTACTTATATAGATTTTACTTATACAGGAAAATCTCGTTTCCCTCCTTGTTGTAATGACAAAATGACTCTTTAGATGTATTTTGAATGTTTTTTAAAACAAAGACGCGTCATTAAACTCGCAAAACGCACTCAGAGGGTTGTTAAAACTGTTCTTTGATCTGAGTCTTCAACAAAAGGGTGTTTGTACTACTGAAAATGATAGCAAGAGAACAGACATACCGTAGACTTTATAATTACACGTTAGTGTTATAATAATTTATATATGTACAAGTAAGATTTTATTTCACAAAATGTATTATTTTCTTCATAGTATGGTAATGTTTTTAACTAAAAGCCCTCAACATTTAAAAATATAATTCTTTTTAAAAGATTCCCTATAAATTAAAGATCATACATTATTTGTTGATTTCAATCGTTAAATAACTTTAATTTCATGATTATCAATGAACTTTTATAAAATGTGTCCTAGCTGTTAATATTCGGATTTTACCCCTAATTAAAAGAAAAATTACAAGGATACAATATTTCTGAATTTCACTCCGTGTTTGTCATTTTCTTTTTTTTTAACTATTAATAACTCAAAAATAGTTTGATGAATTGATTTTAAATTTGTGCAAACTTTTATGTATTAAATACAATGAACAATTAAAAATGTAACAATTATTTGTCTTTAGCCTTTTAAAAATAACTGTAGCCGTTTGAAATGTTTGTATAAATTTTAGTTTACATATTATTTGAAGTTTTAAACGTTAAATGGCCACAATTTTTAAATGGCTGAAAGTAATTTAATGGTTATTTTTTGATATTAATGGTTAATTCTGAAAGATATGTTAAAAACTTCAAGCCAGTGTGTCGAACAGTCTAGAGTTTTTTTGTACAAAAAAATAAAAAAGACAAATCGACTAAAATATTCCTATATTTTTTAGTCTATTTTTAATTAAAAAAATTATTAATCTTCATTTTTTGCTTTAATTTAGGGGTAGTATAAGAAAATTAATGGTCAAGACGCATTTATGTTGCACCATAAGTATTCTCATAAATTATTTTCTAGATACGTTTGTGTATTTTCAGTAAAAAATGTATCTGCATTCTGTAAACTGCAAAAATATTATAAATGTTTTTACAAGATACATTGCAATTTCACATTGTAAAAATACCTAATCATCTTATAAATTAACATGTATTTAGTATATTGAAAAATACATTACTAATTTAAATATTCGAATCTTTTCCGTTAATGCATTACACCTTGATAAATATTCTAATGATCTAAAAACTGTTCCAAAATCATTTTTACGTTCACTGTGGTATTCCATATCCACTAGGAATCCCATATCGCTGGCCTTATCTAATCGCTTTCCAAGAACTTACACACGGAGAGCACATTCGGTGATATGTCAATCATTAGATTTACCAATTTTCGATCAACTTTAGTAGCCAACTAACCTCACCTAACCTAATCTAACCATAATTGCAATACAAAAGTAGTGGTAGTGAATTAACGGAAAAGGTCAAAATTCTGTTAAGCTTTAATTCCAGTAACCTATTTTACCAGTAGTTTTATAAAAAATATATATTATTATTATTAAATAATGTGAGATATTTAGATTATAATAAGACCAGTTATAATAAAACTAATATTTTGACTACTTATATAAGTTTATATTATCTTATATCCCCATCAACTCAACGGAGAGAAATATTTCACTGTACATATCTTGGTATCAACTGAATAAATGTAAGATTTATTATTTTAATATAAAGTAGTAGGGCATAACTTGACCTACACTTTTCATTCAAAGTAAAAAATGATGTACAAAGAAAAAGAAGCAGTTTAGGGAATACCTAAACTGTTTAGGAGTGGCTGTAGTTGGGGGAGTAAGGCAGTAGCTTGCCACTCAACTCAACTTATCTAGGGTTCGATTCCCAGTGAGACGTTGGGCCAGTCCCATGGTTTGGAAGTCACGTTAAGCCGATGGACCAACGAGCCTAAAAAACATAAATATGCTCGTATAAGTACAAAATTGAGCTCTTCTAAGCAAGTGAGGGGAACTGTGTCTTAACTGAACATCTTGTTACAATAAATGAAATTTGATACAGAGTATCAAAAAAGCAATAAACAACAATAAGTTATTCATAATTACGTACTTTATAAATATTTATTTACAAAATACTAACATAAGCAAATCATCTCGATGATCATACTATTGTTGATACTATTATAGCTGGTAAAAAATAAATAAATAAAAAAATACAAAATACAAAATACCGTCCTATAATTACGTAATATAGGCCAGACTTTGTAAATTCACAAATTATTAAATAAATTAATGATATATTTTAAATACCAGTTCAAATCAGTATTAATATCACGATTTAACTATCATAATTACATAAACATATGAAATTGAAGTAAGCTATGTGCCTAAGTATGAAAGAAAATGTTACCTATTGACTGAATCGTCAACGCCTATCAAATATCCTAAAGGTTTTGCTATATTTATATATGCTTCTCTTGCATGTGTTGAGACTTTACGTAGTTTCAATTTTAAATGAACAATACGTTTAGGCCTATTCTGGTGTAAATATAACAAAATTTATTAATAAAAGTAGGTAAAATATACATCATATTGTCATATTTTAAGGAAAATAAATGTTTTCTCCATTACATTTCATAATTGAGAAATAATAATTTAGTAAAATACTTTTGCAATCATAAACGATATTTATATTTACACAGTTGTAACTTTATTATAGCACTTTAACAAACATGATGTATAACACGAAGAGAAACTATTATTAGACACATTTTTTTTTAATACGTCATGGTTCATTAAAATATTTTATTGTATTTATATTATTACTAGTGATTACAATTTAAATTATTCGGTGGTTTAGGTATGAGGGTTAATAAAGGCCAATAACAGAAAAGAGTAAAACATATTGATATCAAAATAATGTCAAACTGTTTCTTAAGCCATCACATACAATAAAGTTCTGATATCAGAAGTAAACAAGTTTCTGATATTAATTTTACGTTCACCCATAAGCGTTAGCATAGAGAAAGTATTGTGATCGTCAAAAAAAGTTGGTCTAAAAATCCATTTTAGGGTCTTTTGGACCCAGTTTTTTCGAAAGTGGTTTTTTTCGAACACATTTTTGTGTCTGCAGTATATGTGTCTGTCTGTGTATATGTGCAGTTTACTGGAGACCAAACATATGGCTAAATTTTTATGAAATTTAGTATGTAAATTCACTTTTTTGAAATTTTAGTTTTTTTTTATTTTTATGGGCAAAAAAATTATAAAAATGGAATGTTCTTAATTCTACTCTAGAGAATTTGATTAAATTTTCAGGAAATACGTGAATTACAATTTAAAATATGTTGGTGAAAACCACATGTATATATAACTTGAATAATTTTTGTGTTATGGCAAAAAACATTTGCGAATCAAACTGGTAATTTCCAAAGTTTTCATTTTTTAGTGTTTAATATGAGGGGAAGTTTGAGCCGATTCTTTGGAACCATTTACTTGAGTGCAAAATTATATTATTAAAGAACTAAAATTTTAAAGTTTCACTTTCATTACGTATAAAAGTTGTAAATAATATAACTCTCCTAAAGATGTGAAAGGCATGACGCCATAATCCGAAGCAATGTCCGGTAGAAGTCCCTCACGGTCAAGCTCCAACAACCTCATCCCCTCTGATAAGGGTATTTATGGCCAGGACGCCTACCAAATCCCTGCTGGACTTCCGTAGGCAGGATATTACAACCTCTAAATTAGTTATTTAATCACATTACTTCCAGGGAAGAGAAAAACTGTAATTTGGGCTGTACAGACCAATATAAGGTACTGATTTGTAACTCAAATAGATGTTCCCCCAAGCGACTAAAATCCAGATGGGTAAATTCTCAAACTTTTTTAACAATAAAATTTGATAGAAGTAGAGAGAAGTTGGGGACACCCCTGCACGATTCGAGTAGTACTCCCGTCACTCACTACGCTTCTGAGGCATCGGCCTTCGGCCTCGAATACAAATACAAATACAAATACAAATATCTTTATTGCCATCAAACAAAGTAACTTGCATTAGCAATCGTCTTTACAAGAATCTATTTAAAAGCTATAAACACATTTCTTATCAAAATAATCCTTAACACTATAAAAGCTATTTTTAAGGAGGAAACTTTTCACATTTCTTTTAAAGGTAACAAAATTACATTCTTGTTTTAGATTGATTGGAAGGTTATTGAAAATTTTTATACAGTTATAAAATGTGTGGTTTTTGAAAAAGTGTGATCTGTGTGGTGGTATGTTATAGTTGTACTTGTTCCTGGTTTTACTATATAAAGATGGTAGAAATTCAGAGAAAATGTGCTGGTTCCTTTTCATAAAAATAAGTGACTCCAAAATATAAATCGATGGAAAAGTGAGCAAATTGAAATCTTTGAAGTAGGGGGCACATGATTCTGTTTGGCCAATTCCTGCAATTATCCTCACAGCTCTTTTTTGAAGAATGAAAAGAGTCTTTGTATAAGAGCTCTCAGATCCCCAAATGGCAACTGCATATGAGAGAAAAGGATATATAAGGGCATAATATGCTGAAAGAAGAATTTCAATGCTGGAATAGGTGGAGAGACGTCTTAATATAAAAACTCCTGACGACAAACGGCTCGCGACATGTTCGATGTGAGAGTGAAATTTCAAATTGGCGTCAAGGTGGAGCCCCAGGAATTTTACACCATCTTCCGCAGTAACGATACTTTCTCCTATGGAAAAGTTTAGGGGAAATGTCTCTTTATGGCCAATGGAAAAATCAAGTAGTTTAGTCTTATTTGAATTGACACACAAGAAATTTTCTTGGAACCATTGTACAATGTTGTTTGATTCAGTATAGGAGGCGATTTCCAAGTCTTGTCGTGTCTGACGAGATATGGCCAGTGATGTGTCATCGGCAAAGAGACACAGGTTCCCCTCAAGGACGCTTGATTTTAAGTCATTTATATATAAAATAAACAGCAACGGGCCCAGGATGGAACCCTGAGGGACTCCAGAGATGACAAGCTTCTCATCTGAGTATGAAAATGTCATACAGTCTTGATCTATTGAGGGTATCTTTACTATTTGCCTGCGACCGATAAGGAAGGAGGAGAACCACTTTAGAGCAGTGCCCCGAATCCCAATGCTTTCAAGTTTTTCAAGCAGCAGACCATGATTTACCATGTCGAAGGCTTTTCTGAGATCGAAAAAGACACCCACAACAGATTTTCTTTGATCCAGCTCTTTTACAACTATGTTAATAAGAGAAAACATGGCATCTACAGTAGACTTGCCCTTTAAAAAGCCGAATTGACCAGAAAATAAAATACTATATCTATCCATGAAAGAAATCAATCTATTTAAAACTGCTTTCTCAAAAATCTTAGAGAATGAAGATGTTATTGCAATGGGTCTATAGTTGTCAAGCATTTCCTTTTTTCCTTTCTTAAAAACTGGACTCACAACTGAAAGCTTCAGAAAGTCGGGAAATATTCCAGTTTCAAATGAGCTGTTGATAATGTTTACTAGAGGATTTGCTAGAAAGTTTGAGCAGGATTTCAGGAGCTTAGACGATACATTATCAGTTCCAGATGCCGTTTTAGGCTGTAATGAATTTATCAAATCAATAACTTCTACTACGCTTACAGGTCTTAAGAAGAAGGAATTCGAAGAAGAGTATTCATTAGAAGGGGAACTTGCACTCTTGCCGTTCAAGTTGGAACACTGTGATAGTCCTATACTTATGAAGAAATCATTGAAAAGGTTGGAGATCTCCTTAGGATGACTGACCAGTTTTCCATTGTTATTTTTTACAGCAAAATTAAATTCATTATGTGACTTTGAGGTCATTTTCATTCATTTTCATTAATAATGTTCCACATGGTCTTCGATTTGTTAGAAGAGTTACTGATTTGTTTGGACACCTTGAGACACTTTGAAGATTTTATACTATTACGATATTGATATTTCAGTCTTAGGTAGTGTTGTCTTAGCGGGTTTGCTCTCTCTAGATCTTTGGTAATGAAGTACCACCATCTGACTAAGTCCCGAAGATCAGCCTGCTCTTTGCTTAAGGAAACTTTGCTATAAAACTTTTTCTTTTTGCACCTTATCTTCTTTTCTGGGAAAGCCTGGTTTATATAAAAAGAAATCGTAGCTCTTAATTTCATGTAACTCTCCTCGGCATGTAACTTTTAATTTCAAATATTAGTAATTAAGCTGTATTAAGTAAAATCGTATTATTTCAATTCATTTACAGTAGCTCACTCACTGCACTTAATTTGGACTCTATTTATAGTATAATAATTATAAACAACCAATGTTATTACTAAGCTTATTTCAAACGTTTTCATTTTATTTAACAGCTGATGATACCATACACACAGACAGACATGTATTCGTTCTCGTATATAATTAACTTGATATTTTACTGAGCTTCTCTCTATGTTTAACCCT